>JAMPIV010001661.1:450000-754908 GCA_024509875.1 Oreohelix idahoensis
TGCCCCGAAGGAAGTAATGGGAAGATGGAAAGAATATTTCTCAGAACTCCTGGATGGTGAGCATGGTGAAGCATCTGAAATGATAAACACTAGCACAGAAGAGAAAACCAATGATGGTGAAGATGACATAAAGATGGAAGAACTGAAGGCAGCACTGGAGAAAATCAAGATGGGCAAAGCAGCAGGGCATGATGGTATAACACCAGAAATTAAGTTCATGGGAGCATCAGGCGACCTATTGCTCTTAAGGGTTTTACAGGCAGCGTGGTACAACAAGACCATACCAAAGGATTGGGAGATTGTCATCATAACACCAATTTTCAAAGGGGGTGGCAGTCGACGGTGTGGAAACCGTGGAGGCATGTCCCTTCTCGGTGTCCCTGGTGGGATCTACTCTGGAGTCCTGGGGCGGAGGCTCCGACGCCTGGCTGGGCCACGGTTGGATGAGGTCCGGTGCGGATTTCGAGCGAACGGAGGTGCTCGGGACCTGGTCTTCGCACTCGGACGGCTGAGTGGAGGGGCCCTTGGGTGTAGGAGTGAGATGCATCTTTGTTTCATGGGTCTGGGGAGGGCGTTTGACAGGGTCCCCTGGAGCAGGCTTTGGGACTGTTTGGCAAGGGGGAGTATTCCAGCACCTCTGATTTGTGCTGTGCAGGGCTTCTGCAGGTCTTGCAGAAGTTATGTGAGGACAGCGGGCCATGGGTCGGAGGAGTTCGGGACCGCCACTGGTGTGGGACAGGGTGGTGTCCTGTCACCTTGCCTCTTCGTACTCCTTATGGACGATGTCGTCGGGGCATGTGGGGAGAGAGCAGGAGGGTGTTCGGTGGGGTGCTGGAGGATGGGACAGGTCTGTATTTCGGAGCTGGCGTTTGCTGGTGATGTTGCCCTGATTGCTGGGTCGGAGGCGCATCTCCAGTCCTGCCTGCAAGTCTGGAGGGGAGAGCTGGAGAGGAGAGGGATGGTCATAGGCAGCTCTAAGGCAAAATCCGTGGTGATATCGCAGGAGGAAAGGGGACATCAGATTGGGCTGGGAGAGCGGGTCCTGGGGCAGGTCGACCACTTTAGATGCCTCAGAGCTATTGTGGACCGAGTGGGGGGGGGCGTCGGGGAAGAGTTGGCCACTCGAGGGGCAGCGGCTGGGAGACTTTTTTCAGGCCGTGAATCGAGGGTTCTTCGGCGGGGGAGAGGTTGGTGGGAGGGCGGGAATGGCTGTGTGCCGCTCCGCCTGTGTCCCGGTCTTGACGTGCGGATGCGAGTCATGGGCAGTGACTGCAACCCATAAAGGCCAGGTCCAGGCCTCAGAGATGAGGTATCTGAGGAGGGTGGTTGAGGTAACAAGGGGAGACATGGTACGTGGCCAGACGATACGTCAGTGCCTTGGGTCCTGCTCCCTGCGGACCCAGGTGGAGCGGTCCCAATTGGGATGGTTTGGCAGTGTCTGCAGAGTGGGAGAGGATCGGGTGCCACGACACGCATGGGAAACGGGGAGCCAAGGATCCGGACCCTGAGGACGACCCAGAGTCCGCTGGGAGGACAACATTGGACAATCTTTGAGGGATCGGGGACTGGGGTGGGGCCAGGCCGGGAGGAGGACGGCCGATGGGATAGTCTGGCGCTCTCTCTTCCAAACCTCTACACCTCACGGTAGAAGGGAAACGACTAAGTAAGTAAGAGAGCCTCATACATCCCAGTATGACGGCATTATACACACTATACTGACTATCGCTCATCTTGACGATCCAAAAAAACTATAGCTAAGAAATACCCTAGACATGAACAACTTGTCATATGCGGCCTGAAGATAATCTCCACTGGACACTACACTCATCCAGAATTACACAGAATTCTCCAACCGAATTGAATATGACGATCTCTGGCTAATAATCCATATGACGCCCCGCACAGCAACTAGCTGGCGACAGGGAAGAAATATATACGTCCGTTCGGAACGCTTAGCTAGAACTCACTGACTTTCGCGCCTTCGATTTCTTCCGGCTTCCGCCCTGTCACATGACTTGTGGGAAAAGTCATCAGCGTCGCCACAACTCACTGATAACAATGTCGCCAACCTGCTTTTTAATCACTGTAAAATAGGGCCGGGACATCCACTCCGCCCCCCCCCCCCCCCCTCTTAAGAATTAAAACGTACTTTTCTTCCATCTGAGGAAGCTTTGCCGGACCCCCTATGGAGTTGGGACGACTATATGCCAAATAGCATCTCCTCATCTGAATCCAGAGAAAGCCATAGTTCTATCCTGCTTTGTCAACACTGCACTCTCCAAGCTACCCCAAAACACAACATAAGTATGAAGTAAGCTATCCCAGGCTCTGGCACTCGTGAAAAAGGACAGCGACTGTACTCGCCTGATCAATCAAAACACAATGCATCGAACATTCATAGTATCTCGTATATATGCACCTACAACAGTAAATAAACTCATATAATAAACAATCATCTGTAACATAGTTTAAATATAAATTCCTTTCAACTCTAAATACATAAATTACAAAGCATGACGTAGTATATCATAACCATGATGTTTTACAGTTTACAAAACACTTATGACGTGGTTGCAATTACTGCTACTCACTATCACCTGTAAACAACTCCTTCATTCTTCTCATTACATTATAAAGTTGTAGAGAACACTTATATTTCTCAAAATAGTACTGGTTGCGTGGGTCAGACTCCACTGTTTGGTTCGCTTTAACCGAAATGTACTAATTGCACGCGAAACCAACACCTATCCCTTGCGATTGCTGGACTATCAGCAGGTGGTTCTGAAGCAGCGACGTGCTCCAGCCACACCCATGGCATTATGCACTCCCTGTACATTGCCGACAATCAAATCAGCAATTGGGTCCTCGAGGACGAACGCGTTCACTCTACCCGACAGGAACGGGGTTTCCACATTAATTCACGTCTGGGGGTGAGACTCAACTTTGCCCCCAAATGAAGTACACTTTACAGTTTTGCCTGTAAGGCAAGAGTCGTCGATACACGACCGACGCACCCCAACTGTGGTACATCCAGTGTCCCTCAATACGGAGACTGGTTTCTTCTCCACTATGCCCTTGTGGAGAGCTACTTTGCCAGTCTCAAGGACCGCCGACAGACATTGTGCCGCATGCCCGCAGTGTAGCACTATCTTCTCGTTCACATGGAACAGAGGATGACACCCCACACAGTCCTCGCTGTTGACTGTGTCCAACACAAACGCAGAATTCGCGTGCTCAATAGGGGTAGGACACCTGTCAGCAGAATGGTTAATGCCACCACAATTGGTACACAGACGCTCCCTCTTCGACTCATCGCGTGGACTGTTGCTAGGGCTTATAGCTGGTGACGACCGCGCATAGGAGTCGGAAGATCGATTCTCCGAGGAACCACTCATCTGCTTGGGATGTTTTGTTTTGTACCAAAACCGATCTTCATTCCGCGACTCCTCGAAACGTACCTGCTTTCGCGTTAGGCGCTTTCCTCCGTCGCTATCATTTTTAAATTGTCGTTTATGTCAGTTCGACCGGCCATTCCGATTGGATCGGAAGTTCCCATAATTTCCTCTTTTTATATGATAGGGACTGGAGGACCTATCGTGCTTCTGCTCCTGGCACCTGTTTGCACCGCCTGACTGATTTCACCATGGTTGGCACTGAACTTTGCCAACACCAGCAATTAAGGCGTTAGACAGCTCAGAACGTTGGATGGGTTTGCCCGGATGGGCAAGGACATAATGATGGCCCAACTGTGCCATGGACTCAATGTCTTTTGGCTGGCGCTCTTGGAAGAAAGCCACAAACTCAGTACAACATGATGACAACACTTTGTCTCGTAGTATCAAGTCTAAACAGCCATCGTAGTCCTTGTTTATCCCCTCAATCTCAATCCATATCTTGAGCAGACGTTTTATCTTCGAGATGAAGTCCTCGAAGTCTTGGTCTGCAGTTGGCCTCGCGCTTCTAAAGCGCGTCCGGTAGCCGTCAGCCGTCAGGCGGAACTTCCGGAGCAACCGTTCTGTTAAAGTCGTGATTTATTAAGGGGAGTTAACAGTTAAAAGATTTGTAGGTACGGGTCGGTTTTGGGTATACGCCCCTGTAAGCTCACTTTTTGTGATGAGATGTGTGCTCAGTGCTTTTTTGAACACAGCTTTACTGTCTAGCTGTTAGCTTGTTTAAAAAAAAATATATGATAGGAATCTGGTCGAAGATTCTATGATATAGTTTGAGGGGGAAAATTTGATGAGTCCAGCTCACATCTTAAAACTACGTGTTAGCGCTTAAATGAATTCTGATAGGTTGAACTGTTTTAAGCAACGGAGATTGCGTGGAGTTTTTGCGAGGAGTCTTGTGCGGGCAGAGCTTAAAGAAGGTTGTTCCTTATTGCTAGTGTGTCCCGGCGTATTTTGTGGTTTTCATATGAAGGAAATTTAATAATGGTTCTGAAGTAAAGATAAAGAGATTATTGTTGGGAAAGTTCTTTCTCCCAGGAGTTTATGGATTTATTATAGAGGCCATGGATTATACAGGCAGTGATTGTGATTCACGTGTATTCTGATGGATTTTTTCCCTTGTTATTAGAAGTCATGTATGCCGCTGTGTAAGCGACCAGTGGTTATCATCCCTTATAAGGAGATGTATGTAAACCTTTATGAATCGTGAGCTGCTGTGTTTTGCAGCCTTTGTACTTTGAGTGATGTATTTATAGCTGAATCTTTGGATATTACTTTTGAAGGGATTTATACTGAGTTACTGTATTCTACAGCCAATTGAGACTGCGATGCACGCTGTCTTTTGTGTGGAAGACTATTGTTGCTGTATGAACTTATTTGCTGTGTCACCATGATGTGCTATGGAGTGTCTTCAAATGTTACCATAATGTTTATGTGACTGTGGCGTAATAAACCATTTAAACGTTACCAGTCGTTGCAAAGTTTCCTGACTCTTACGTACTGTAATGTGTGGTTACAGCCTGTGTTGGTATGCCATAACCTAGTTACATTCGCGTTTGTTGACAGTCACTTACTCACACATCAGTCGGCCACCCGTAAGCGCGACCTCACTGACTCTTTCATTTTCAGTCCTTGTTTTGTACCACACCATCCACCACCATCAACAGTATTGAACCTAATATGTACCACGTATGTTGACCTACCTCTACACCTCACGGTAGAAGGGGAACGACTAAGTAAGTAAGTAGTAAGTATGTTGATCCTCAAACATAGTGGTAACATAACTGGTGTGCCAGTGTGTAACTGGTTGGACAGTTTTTTGGGCTACCATACCAACTACTATTTGGAATTCTACAGAGGAATTTACCGCAGGATTTACAGTGTTCACAGTGCTGATTTCGATGAGCAAGTTGATCATTTCATCACAAGTTCGTGTTTCTTGTACAAGTTCGAATAGATGTCATCTTGTGTCAAGGACCTGAGAAGCCAGGAGATCCTGTGTTCATCAACGTTCTATTTAGTCGATACCTGTTGTACATCATAGTTGCTGTTACGGAGGCCGGGATTTTTTCCTGTTTGCAAGATAAATGGTTGTTTGTAGTGTAAACTGTGCCACTGTATGTTTTGATTAAGCCTTCCTCACAGCTTACACGATTATATTCCTTTTGTATGTTATATGTTTCATATTTCAGCAGGTTTGGTTGGGAGGTGAATTATGTAGGATATATCCCACTTTACCGAGGGCCTACATAAGCGTTCTGTAGGGACTTTATTGCGAATTTCCAGCAGTGGAAATTTCCAGCGAACTTTTTGCTGACGTATTTCAGTCCACTGTATTTGGTTATTTGTGACTCTAATTGTTTAGGTGTGACGAAACGTTTCAGTGATGTTTTCATTATATTTGTCATGTACCTTAGTTTTTGATTAATTTGTTCGTGAGTGTCTTCCTCCTCTTGCTATCTTTAATTTATATACAACCATTTTGTTTATACACTGTGCTGTCATTTGTCTTGTCATTCTATTCGCAGCTGTCAATGCAAGCTTTGCAATAAGGTTTTCTTTATTTCTGCTTTCTTACTTTAGTTGATTCCTGCGAACGTGGTCATTTGTGCTTTGTATCTTGTCTTTGTCATTTTTGTTGGTATTGTCTATTTTGTCATGAACTATCAATATTATAATGCATAATAAATATATAGGTAATTAATTATATTATTAGACTTAAAGGTAATTGTACAGGTTCTTAGGCAAGGACTTGTCACCCACTGAGTTGGGATAAAGAGTGTTTCTCCAGAAATATATTTACATAAGTTATCTATCTCATATAATTGAGTATAATGTCGAGCTTGGATTACTTCATTGAGCAAGGGAAATCCCTTAGTATGACTACTGAGGAAGTAAAAGAATTTGCACTTGCCAAATATGCCAAGGCACAGAAGTCAGAAGAAAAGAAACAGAAATTAGAAGTTGAAAAACAGAAAATGGAAATGTAAAAACAAAAATTAGAGGCTGAAGATAGAAAAATTCAACAGCAAATGGAAATTGAGAAACAGAAATTAGAGGCTGAAGATAGAAAAAGTTCCCATAGCAAATGGAAATGGAGAAACAGAAATGCAGGCAGAAGAGAGAAAACTTCAGTTGGAAAATGAAAAACATAAATTAGAGGTGGAAGAGAAAAAAATGCAAATGCAAATGCAAATGGAAGAAAAAAAGCTTCAGATGCAAGCTGAAGAAAACAAAAGACTACACGAGGAAAGGATCTTATCTATGGAATTGGAGAAATAAAGGTAGTGAATATGGGTAATACACAAAATGAGACAAACAATCAAACAACTTCTAATAAGGCAAATACTAATTCTTATAAAATTAGATTGCCTCCTTTCAACTCTGCCTATGACGATATTTCATTCTATCTGAATAGATTTGAACTTTCATGCGAATCTCATAAGATAGACAAGTCGGAATATTGTGCACGACTTATGGAAATACTCAAGGATGAAGCTATGAACACTATAAGTATGTTGGAGGGCCCTGACAAAAATAACTATGATATTGTCAGAGCGATCTTGTTAAAAAGTACCAACTGGATGAAGACGGTTATCGCCTGCGCTTTAAGTCTTTATTGCCAGAGACAGGAAAAGATTTTTGAGACTTTATTGCAAATATTCGCCTTACTTTTTCACGTTGGGTGGAACTTTCAAAAAGTGAACATACATACGAAGCCCTCATGGACTTTTTGCTTCGTGACAAAGTCATGTCGTCTGTAAACTCTTCTTTTCTTTCTTTTTTGCATGAGCAAAAACCTGCAAACTTAAAGGATATGAAACAATATTGTCACCAATACGTCACTGCACACCCAAATGTGACTGTTAGCCACTCTGAGGTCAAAGAAGGTTTACCCATGGCTTCAGCAATACCACATGGCCCTAATTTGCGCAGTAGATCTCAAAGTGCTGACGCAATTTTGGTAGAAGAGATAATCGTGATTTTGGACGGTACCAAAAGGGTCCACCACGTAGTTATTCTCCTTCTCCAAGAAACTGGAGACAATTTAACAGTCCTCAACATTTTGATTCCAACAATTATGGAAATTTTGGAAGGGGTAACTATAATAGAGATTATCAACCTTACAATAATTTTTCTCGAGGACAACAAAATCCATCTAACAGATATTTTGACCAAAGGGGAAATAGTAATCGTGACAATGCTAACTGGGGTTCAAATCAGAACAATAGTTTTAATAGAGCAAATAATAATGCTTCAAATAGAGATAATAGTCGCGATAGAGCGCGATATGACAGTAGATCTCAAAATAATAATAGATCTTATCGCCATGCTAACTCTGCTCAACAAAAACCCCAGGTTGTTAATGATCAAGGTAACAATGATAATGGAGTCTCTAACACTATTACTTGCTCTGCTTTCGATTTCGAGAGTGCATCTTAGTGCCCGGAGTGCAAAACGTTGTTCCAACCTACAGCCATAACTACCTTGAGTTGCGGTCATCCTCTACCCCCTCTTCCTGCCTTAGCTGCACACGACGGAAGAGGTTCTCTTACTCTACATAAGGGATTGGTGAATAATAATCTAGTCTCACTTTTCTTGGATTCTGGATGCACGACTATTGGGATTAGACAGTCGCTAGTCCATCCATCTTGCGCAACTGGTAATATGGTGAAATGTGTGACATTCGGTGGGACAGTTGAGACTTTTCCGACTGCCATAGTCCACATTGCTACACCATTTTTTACTGGTTATATACACGCATGTTTGCTCAGAGCACCTATCGCCGACCTTACTGTCGGACAGATACATGGTATAAAGGTGTGTACACCAGAACAAATTACTGCTTGGGAACGGCAACATAACCTTACTGCTTCCACCTTAGGGACTATGCCAAGGTCTTATCACCAGGTGCATTCTGCTAACGCGATACATTCTGCTAATTTTGTGCAATCTTGCAGTATTGATGATACTATTGTTAATCATGCTAATTTCGGTGCTTCTTTTAGCCCAGTTCGACATACTTCAGTACGTCGTTACTCTAACCTTGATTCTTCTTTAAGTACCATTGTAGAAGAAGATCCTTCAGTTTTGACTGACACACACACTGACTTTATAGCTACGACTGAATCTACATCCAGTCACGTTGATTGCAACTTCTTTGCTGCAATGACTAGTGTTTTCTTTGTTACATGTACAAACTTAGTTGTTAGTACATATCTATACCTTATGAGTTTCTTTACTTTTCTTACTGGGCCGGTTAGCTCAGTATCTTCGTCTTTTACGACTTTTTGTCGTACTTACTGCTTTTCTTTTAAACTTCGACGTAGGTTCAAGTTTACTACTATCTGCTTTTACACCTTTATGGTATGTTTCTTGCTTTTTTCTTTGCCCGGTACACAGGCTATGACTTCAGTTCAGCCTTGGAGATGTACGAATGTGTCAACGGCATTTCCTTTGTCTTCCGCAAAATCTCAGATTGTCAGCCATAATTACAACCTTAGTCATCATGACGCTTTTAGTCATCATTACCATCTTCTGCATTTGCCTTGTGACGTGGGTATTATGTGTATATTCACGACTTGTTTACACATCTTTGCACAATGCTATATTTCTAAAACACTTTTGTGACCCTGTTTAATTCATGATTGTAAGTTTGTTTGTGCTACCTTCTCTGTTACCCTCGCTTGTGTAACGGAGGAAGGTTTGATTAACATCGTACAGGGGTCGGAAGTTTACATGGCCACATTTGATAACTTAAAATTTAAATTGACTGTTACCTGTCATGAAATCTTACCTTTATCAAACAGAGATTTTCATTTGTATTTTTTCACAACAACGGCTTTTCCATGAGAGTCAGAGTTGCTATATGGCTTGATTAAGCGGTTACTTGTCAACACCTTGTTTAGTTGCCTTGCGAAAGAATTCCTGTTTCAAGTTAAGCCTACCCGCAGGTTGACGCCACTAGATTCCTTAGTATCTGCGGGCTCACAAGAGGTGCCAAGACCATTGGAGTCTTCCGTTCTATGCAATGGATTTAGGATAATAGATAATATTGTATATTAGTATAGTATAGTATATTAGATAGTATTGTATTAGGATATGATATAACTTCTTTAAGATAGTATGTTGATTCATTTTCATGCACCTTGTCATTACCATGTTATTTTTATGTGACCCTGTTCTGATAATGTACCATGTCATTATCATATTGTTCTTATGCTACTGTGTTTTGTTCAATGTTGATTGTATGATATTGTAATGATGATTCCATTTATCGCTTAATTTGTCATTGCAATACTTTTCGGTATTGTATTTTTTGAAAAGTATATGAAGAAAAGAAAAAAAAATTTTTTTCTGTACCCAGCGCTTGATTGTGCACTAGGGATAACTATGTATGGCGATGTTAATGCATTGAAGGGGTGTTTTTTTCTGATGTTGTAATGTATTTTTTTTTGCCCAGCGCTTGATTGTGCGCTAGGGGTAACAGTGTAGAGGGATTTTGGTACATTGGAAGGGTGTTTTTTTCTGAGGTTGTGAAGTTTATTAACTTGGTTGTCATGCATATTATGCTATTTGTAAATGGTAACTGGTTATTTGTTTTTTTTGTGTGTGCTATAGATGTGCATTATTTAACTTATTCTTTACCATGCTATATCATTGTTTGCTTTCGTTCATTGCTGCTCATTCTTCTTGTACTTCATTTTGTATTTCTCACTTGTCACTTAGCATGTCATACCTAGTCTATGCTTTACATACTTCATATTTCTTTGAATTTGTTTATCTTGGTATGCTTATCTCATTAACTTTCTATACTTCATGTCTTACTTTACACTTACTTCTATCCCTCTTTTGTTTATTTTTGTTGTCATGACTTAATACAGTTGTAATCCTTGTGAGTAGATATTGGGATTTCAGCGACCTCGATATTTTTTGTTCCATGTAATTTTCAAAAAAAAAGTTTTCATTCCCCCCCCCCCCCGGGTCGGTGTAGACTTTTAAAGTCGTGTTTTATTAAGGGGAGTTAACCGTTAAAAGATTTGTAGGTACGGGTCGGTTTTGGGTATACGCCCCTGTAAGCTCACTTTCTGTGATGAGATGTGTGCTCGGAGATTTTTTGAACACAGCTTTACTGTCTAGCTGTTAGCTTGTTTTTAAAAAATATATGATAGGAATCTGGTCGAAGATTCTATGACATAGTTTGAGGGGGAAAAGCGGATGAGTCCAGCTCACATCTTAAAACTACGTGTTAGCGCTTAAATGAATTCTGATAGGGTGAACTGTTTTAAGCAACGGAGATTGCGTGGAGTTTTTGCGAGGAGTCTTGTGCGGGCAGAGCTTGAAGAAGGTTGTTCCTTCTTGCTAGTGTGTCCCGGCGTATTTTGTGGTTTTCATATGAAGGGAATTTAATAATGGTTCTGAAGTAAAGATAAAGAGATTATTGTTGGGAAAGTTCTTTCTCCCAGGAGTTTATGGATTTATTATAGAGGCCATGGATTATACAGGCCGTGATTGTGATTCACGTGTATTCTGATGGATTTTTTCCCTTGTTATTAGAGGTCATGTATGCCGCTATGTAAGCGACCAGTGATTATCATCCCGTATAAGGAGATTTATGTAAACCTTTATAAATCGTGAGCTGCTGTGTTTTGCAGCCTTTGTACTTTGAGTGATGTACCTATAGCTGAATCTTTGGATATTACTTTTGAAGGGATTTATACTATGAGTTACTGTATTCTACAGCCTATTGAGACTGCGATGCACGCTGTCTTTTGTGTGGAAGACTATTGTTGCTGTATGAACTTATTTGCTGTGTCACCATGATGTGCTATGGAGTGTCGTCAAATGTTACCATAATGTTTATGTGACTGTGGCGTAGTAAACCATTTAAACGTTACCAGTCGTTGCAACGTTTCCTGACTCTTACGTACTGTAATTTGTGGTTACAGCCTGTGTTGGTATGCCAGAACCTAGTTACATTCGCGTTTGTTGACAGTCACTTACTGACACATCAGTCGGCCACCCGTAAGCCCGACCTCACTGACTATGTCATTGGCAGTCCTTGTTTTGTACCACACCATCCACAACCATCAACAGTATTGAACCTAATATGTACCACGTATGTTGACCTTCAAACATAGTGGTCAAACTTTAGTTCACCTTGTCATAATCAGCCCGCTCTTCCAGCGGGAGGCTATAAAAAGTTTCCATCGCAGGCCCCACTAGCAACGTTGATAACAGAGATGGCCACTGATCTTAGTCAGCCTTCCAGGTCACGCAGTCGGTCTCGAACCTCTCAAGAAAAAAAATCTAATCTGTTAATTTTATCTTTAAAGTTCGGCAGACGCAGCCTAAAGGGACGATGAGAACCCCCAGGAGTCGAGTTCTGACAACTCGCACCCAATTCCAATCTCTTTAATTGTATTTCCTTATCCAACCTCATTCTCTCCTTCTCTAACTCTAACTCTCTATCATCTTTCATATTCTTTTCTTTCAATTCGAACTCTCTCTCTGTTTCCACTCGTTTTCTTCTTTCATCTTCTTTTCGTGTAATTCTCTCTTCTTTTTTCTTCTTTTCCTATAATTCTCGTTACATCTTCTTTTCTTGAAATTGTCTATCTTCTTTTATCTTCTTTTCCTGTAATTCTCTTTCCATCTTCTTTTCTTGAAATTCTCTATCTTCTTTTATCTTCCTCTTTTGAAATTCCAGATAAGAGCAGGGATAGAATGAAATATGAACAGCGTTACAGATCACGAACGAAAACAAGGGAGACCTGTTAATGTATTTACAAGATAGCAAGAAGGAACGAGAGATCACGCCACTTAAACACAACAGCAGAATTACTGGTTGTACAGAACAATATAAATACAAACTCCACCAATACACAAACAAAACCTAACAAAAACAGGGCGTGGAATGTTAAGTAGGGCAGTCGCAGGAAATCCCTCTGCCTTACTCCACCACTAAAAATAGTCAGCCACACCCTAGAAAGGGATCAGTCTAATCCAGTCTTTTCCCACAAATTGAAAAAGAAAGCATTAATCTCACCACCCATCCACACTTGAACTCACAAATGTAATATTAAACACAGTAGACTAAACAATAACTCCACTTAACAATGATGTGTTGAGAGCTAACTCCTTCACTAGCCACTACCATCTTTACTGTTCAAAAAAAGAAACGCAACATTATTGCAGTGGTAATGGACACCAAATTTCAAACTTGTACCAAAATTTTATTTTACGGAATTAATGTTTCAATTTTGGCATGAAGAAACTTTCAGACTTTAACAATGAAATAATGTTCATTAAATTTGGTTTGGACATTTATTCTTTGCGACTGAGGCCTCCGTTTCAGTAAGGTGTATGGCCTCCTCTGGCCTCTATTAGAGAACGACATCTCCTTGACATGGATCCAATTAACCGTTGGATCTGTTGTTGTGGATGGCTGCCCACTCTTCCCGCAGTGCAAGCGACAACTGTCGGATATTGGCTGGAGCCACGTCTCGCTGGCGGGGTCGTCTGTCGAGTTCATCCCATAAGTCTTCTATGGGGTTCACGTCTGATGACATGGCTGGCCACGGAATTGTCTGGACGTTGTTGTCAGCGAGGAACTGGGTAGTGAGTTGTGCCACATGACGTAGAGCGTTATCCTGCTTAAAAAACGAAGCCAGAAGTGGAATGACGTGAGGACGAAGAATTTCAGCGACGTATCGTTGGGCATTCAGGCGCCCTTCAATTTGCACCAGGTCACTTCTTCCCATGAAGTTGATCGCCCCCCACACTAGTACACTTCCACCACAATGTTTTGGAGCCTCATCAACGCTGTTCTGGGCGTAGCGCTCATGGACTCTGCGGTAAACTCTTCTCCGTCTATCGTGTCGCTGGAGCACAAAAAATGATTCATCACTAAACCAAACCCGTCTCCAGTCGTTCCCAACGGTCCATTGACGATGCTGGTTCGCCCACTGCAGTCGGTTCTGGCGATGACGGTCCGTAAGAACAGGACCTCTGTAGGGTCTTCTAGCCCAAAGACCAGAGTCGTGCCGCCGGTTCCTGACCGTTTGATCTGAAATTCGACGAGCTGCTGACATTAAATGGACTGTGGAGGACGCAGATGTAAGTCGATTCCTGAGGTGACGCAGCAGTATGAAGCGGTCTTCGGCAGGAATGGTGACTCTGGGTCTTCCACTGCGCGACCGGTCTGCCACTGAGCCAGTTTCTTGAAATCGCCTCCAAAGGTGACAAATGGTGCTTCTAACCACATGAAATTGTCTGGCCACTACACTTTGTGACTGTACAGTCTGTAAACGTCCAATGATGATGAGTCGTTGTTCTGTAGGGAGATGAACCATAATTGCGCATTGAATTTTAAACTGAATTTATTCGAGGAGCGTCAATCTTTTATAGGCATTCAATAATATGGTCAGAGAGTTTTGTGTTCAGTAAGTTTCACGGGATTCTCATAAACCTGTCACGAGTTATTGTCAAAAATGTTGTTTTGACCTTGACCTCTTTTATGACCTCACGAATCATGAGGTGAGTACAATTCAGGTAACTACGAGAAGTTAATGACCAGTTGGATACAGTCGATAGGTTGACTGATGTTCAATCAGCGAATATCTTTTATAAAAGTAACACCAAAAAAGTTGCGTTTCTTTTTTTGAACAGTATAAATCACACCAGTCAAAATAAACTAAATAACATAACAGCAATACTAACACTATAACATATCAAAGATATAATTCGTAAATACCCCACGTAATAAGAACTATAGTGAAAGATCCCACCTAACTACCTAACACCCTATAAAAATACAGACTAAATTTCTACCAAGAAAGCGAGGAAAAGAACAAAACAAAAGGAAAGAAAACAACAACAAATCAATGAGCAAACCTCACGAAACAGACGTAGAGCAGAACAAAACTTGTTGCTAAACTAACAAGACCCCTACACAACTATCCCACTACCCTAGAGAACCAGACTGAACGATAAGTAGGATCAGATGGATAGACAGAAAAGAGAATTTTAAAGGAAGTAAACGGAATTTAATGGAAAAACAAGAAAGACATAAATATAACAAATCATACAGAGATTTACAAACAAAAACTTAACTGATGGTCCAGCGGCGCTTCTCCAAAAAGCTCTTCAGCACCAATGATGAAGATGAAGACAGCACAAACAAATCCCACACTTGAAACGACCCAACGAAAATGTTCTAGTAAACCAGACTTCTCCGCAAGTCTGTGTGCCAACTTTTAACACTATTGTCCTTTGGCACGGTAATGTGACAAATATCCACACGTATACACTGTTCTATCCGGTGCTATAACAGCACTGTCCACAACAGAATCCACTGTATTGCGTCAGATATCAAGACTTATACACAGATCTATGTGCCGAAAAAATACGATCATGTCCTTGGCACTATGATGCGTAAGGATAAATATGTCCACGTACATGTCACTTCTCAATATGACACTTCAGGAATCCAGCAGACTTCAGGATAGAGTACTCCGGAAGCACACAGATCAGCAGTTTACTCTTCAGCACAGTAACTTTCTAGGGTCACGACAGAGGCGTTGATAGGCTCCCATTGGACAGGCACATCAGTATGGCTTGAAACCCACATAACTTGGCACAATTCCCGAAATATAACGTTCCCAGATAGGTAGAGCAATATGTGAGATGACCCTGCTGCAGATAGGCTACCAGAACACGATATCAAGTCCCAATCTCCTCTGGTTGCATAGAACTAAACCATTAACCAGATACGAGGAGTTGCATACACACTGGGATGCCGCCAACACTATTGATACCACCAATAATAGATGACCTATCTCTCGCCTGACACCATTAGTCACTTTTGCCAATCTATACTAAACTCAACACTCTATCTCCTCTGCTCCAACGGGATCGCTACCTTCCTAGTACTACACTCCAAAGTACAACTTGTAATATCTCAAAATGACAAGACAGATGCCAGCTGTAACTTTATTCTATCATCTTAGACACATCTTCTAACAATACTTACATTCCCTAGCTTACAATTAACATACCAAAAACAGCTTCAACTATCAACAATGTCAAACTGATATCTGTACCGATAACACGAGCCTTGTCACTGTGACCTATTTCTGATCCAGGTCGAATACCGTTCGCGAGGTCACACTTGACAGAACACCGTTCCGTAGTGCTGACTGACAAACACACTGCCGTGACACTGGAACACCAAGATAGCTCACAAGATAACGATGTGAACATGAAGGCGTGAACAATGACCTAGTAACCCCTTGCTGTGCTGGGAACTAAATACTGAAAAAGGCCTACCGGCTATAACTACTGCAAACAGTCTAATATTTCACCACCAGCAGAATAACTTATAACAATTCTGCAAAACACCCAAAATATTTGAACACGGACCACTGCAGAATAATCTCTATAACCACAGGGCAATAAAACGCGCCCACAGACGTCAAAGAATAGGACGGTTCTCTTATGTGTGCATAGCAACTTCTAGCCTTAATAATGAACATCTAGACCCCATCAAAGAATAGGACAGAGCCACCCAGATGTCGGAGCAAGATATGCTGTGGATTTGCAATCACAACAATGCTAATGATAAATACGGCTCATCCTTCTAAAGGTACGACCACAACATACTAGCTGACTTAAGAAATTAACACCTTCTGCAGGTACTTCCCTTTTATTACTGTAAACACACAGAATCAGGCCCACACGGCCAACAACGCTTATGAAATATATAAATATAAATGCCAGAGAAACTTGCCTGAATTAATTATATTGGAGAGCGTCATACATCCCAGTATGACGGCATTATACACACTATACTGACTATCGCCCACCCTGGCGATCCAAAAAACTATAGCTAAGAAATACCCTAAACATGAACATTTCGTCATGTGCGGCCTGAAGATAATCTCCACTGGACACTACACTCATCCAGAATTACACAGAATTCTCCAACCGAATTGAATATGACGATCTCTGGCTAATAATCCATTCGACGCCCCGCACAGCAACTAGCTGGCGACAGTGACGAAATATATACGTCCGCTCAGAACGCTTAGCTTAGAACTCACTGACTTTCGCGCCTTCGATTTCTTCCGGCTTCCGCCCTGTCACATGACTTGCGGGAAAAGTCATCAGCGTCGCCACACCTCACTGATAACAATCTCGCCAACCTGCTTTTACGTCACGGCGAAATAGCGCCGTGACATATGGGTTAGTTTTAAAATATCCCGACATTGGATAATTTTGAACGTAAGCCAGAGGTCAACTCTCCCATATATGGTAATAAGATGTCCAATGCCCTTGTGTACAAACTTACAGACAGATCGGTAAATTCATGTGACCACGTGTTCGAGATGTAGCAATCTTACTTTTATCTAAAGTGATCTTGTCATCCATGTGTTATCGGTGATTAAGCCGATAGCTCTGGCCGATATACGTGTTAAACAACTGCGCATATAGCCAACAAATTGGGGCAGCGCCAAGCAAATGTGATTATTATCACCTACAGGGAGTGTTGAATGATTCGACAATGCTCAAATATCTGCTACTTAGCAGAAAAATAACGAAGAAAGAAAGAAAGAAAAGTGCGACAATTGTGAGCAAATAACAAAAATCAGTACCACAAATGTACCGATACTGCTGGAGTGAAAGAAAGATCGATAGGGGCCGCTCCATTCTGTCACAAATACTGTTGTTTACTATAGTAGATATATACATACTAACACATTCAATTAATTGCCCTAACAGTTTTACTTGCCCTCATATGTTACAAGTCGTGTTCTGCATATTAATGTAGTTTATATTTGTTTATTGAGTGAAAAGGCCCTTGTCTATAAAGTGAGATGCACCTTTGTTTCTTGTATCTGTAAAAGGCGTTCGACAAGGTCCCTTGGAACAAACGTTGGGACTGCTTGCCAAGGAAGAACATCCCAGCACCTCTGATAATACTATACAGAGCTTCTAATAGTCTTGCTGAAATTATGTGAGGACGGCAAATCATTAGTAAGAAGAGTTTAGAACCACACTGGTGTAAGACAAGGTGATATCCAGTCACCATGTTTTTTCATATTCCTCATGGATGATGTCATCAAAACATGTAAGGAGATGGCAAGAAAATCATCAGTAGGGTAATGGAAGATGAGACAGGTCTGTATTTCAGAGCTGGCATTTGCCGATGATGTTGCCCTCATTGCTAAATCAGAGGCACACCTTCAATACAACCTGCAAGTCTGGAAGGGAGAGCCGGGGAAGAGAGGGATGGTCATCAGCAGCTCCAAAACAAAAACCATGGTAATATCACGAGAGGAAAAAGGATATCAGATTAAGCTGGGAGAACAGGTCCTGGAGCAGGTCAACAGCTTTAAGTACCTCGGAACTGTCATAGGCTGGAAGGGAGGCATCAAAGAAGATTTGGCTACCCGAAGAGCAGCAGCTGGGACACTTATTCAGGCCATAAGGATTCCTCAGCAAAAGAGAAGTTAGAAAGAAAACGAAGATGGCTGTATACCACTCCACCTGTGTCCCAGTCTTGACGTATGGATACAAGTCATGGGCAATGACTACAACACACAAAGTCAGATCCCGACCTCAGAAATGAGGTATCTGAGAAAAGTGGTTGAAGTAGCAAGAAGAGAGATGGTCTGCAACCAGACGATACGTCAAGGCCTAAAAACCCAACTCCTGCAGACCAAAGTAGAACAGTCCCAACTAAGATGGTTTGGCCATGTCTGCAGAATGGGAGAAGATCGGCTGCAACTCAGGTATGGAATGCTTAGAGCCAAGGATCCAGATCTCTATGACGACCCAGAGTCCGCTGGAAGGACAAAATTAGACAAACTCTGAAGGATCGAGAATTAGAATGGAACCAGGCCAGGAGGAAGACAGCCGATAGGATAGTATGGAGCTCTCTCTTCCAAACATCTACACCTCATAGTAGAAGAGGAACGACCAAGTAAGTTAGTTATTCAATTATAAGAACGTAAATCAACAGGAGGCAAGTAAAACTGCTAGGTGATTAAACATCGACCCCACACCTCAGAAGTCTTATTATTAGCCATCACATGAACTAGAGTCTTATATTATAAATACTAATAACACATGACTTAGAAAAAATACTCTGTCACATAACTGCAGTGATAAACACCACTCACATCAAACACGACCGTACGCCTACACGGATAAACACATAATCTCAAGTAACTACTCAAATCAAGGATAGTCTATACATCACAAAATCTCATAGTTACATGCACATCGATGCCTTTCTGCGCTACAAAGAGCTTTAAATTTATGAAATCTTATCTATCGTGCCAAAAAGGATCGTAACTGCAAGCATTACCTGTGTCAAGTGTTTCGTGCTTTAATTGCTACAAATTGTATGTCTATTTCCTGGACGAAGTTTAATTAGTTTAAATATGTTTAAAACGGCTTATTTGTTTTATGTTATTTATAATTCTTCAAAACTTTGCCTTCAAATTAGATTCAATAGCTAACTAAAGATGATCTAAGGCTGGGCTATTTGAACATTTACCATCTTCTATGTGAACTTCCCGAGCTTACAGAAGTTATGAACAAATATTTTCATGTTTTTGGACTTTCAGAAGGTCGTTTGAATATTAGATGATGACACTACTCTAAATGGCCATGGTTTGCGAGCAGCAAAAGTGTTAGGGCTTCGATGCCTTTAGGGGAGTTCCTAGGTTTTATTAGTTTTTATATTTATTTAGGTTCTTATGTGTCCCATCTAGCCTTCACTGTCTTTCCTTTCCCTGACGAAGACATTGTGGCCGTAACGTTGGCTATTTTCGTTGTCTTTTGTCCTCGTAAGACGAATCACCTTTTTTCGATTTTTTTCACACCCATCCATTCTATATGGCTTTACAACTGTTCACCAAGACTCAAATAGAAACGTAGAGACAAGTATAGCCGTATATATTTCTCCTTCCCGTGCGGTAGAAACATGAATTTTTCTTATTTATAACTTTACATTTTGCCTATATATGTCAAAATGTTCCTTGGTAAGAGAGAAATCTAACCATATGAGTGATTGCATAATTATGCTAATTAGCTATTCAAAATGGCCGCCGCAGTATAAAAAATGCAAGGTTATTTTAAATCCACATAACATAATTATTTCTCAACATATAGAGTTGAAATTCTGCACACAAGTCCACAAGTGAGTGCATTATGTATTAAACCAAAAATATTTGGGATTCAGCATGTCCTGTGTGTGACCATTTGTAAAAAACGTAGAATTGGAAATTTATCGAACCTCATTAGTATGCAAAACATCTCTACAAATAAAACAAATTGAGAAAGACTCTGCAAAGTTTTAGAGCATTCCAACGCGTCTCAAAATGTACCTGTCGCGCTAAATAGGGAAAGTGAGAAAAAGAAGAAAAAAGGAGAAAAATTTGTTTACAAATAGTTATATAGTGCACTTACCTTATCTTAATGACCTCCTGGAGTATATATATCCCCTTCCTTTTCTTCTGCCTTGTCAGTAAACCCTTTTCTGATGCCCCTCAAAGTCTTTCTTCTTGCTTTTACTTTGTCAGAAGACTTTTTGATGGAGCTGGTAATTCTGTGTTGTTCTCCAGCTTTGCACTTATTCACACTAAATCTACTCACTGGTACTCCAAGTTTTGTCATGAGCTTGAGAACTGATGAGTATCCATCATTAAAATAAGATACTGCATTCCACACAGCCTCTTCTACTGTGAATCTATCCATAAAATGTTCTTTTGCACATCTATCCCATATTAATTTGTTGAGACTTTCATTGTTGCTTTGTGTCCTTCCGTGGAGACATTTTGACAGTAGGGACTCATCCGACAGATCATCAAACACTGGTTGAATACATTCTACCACTGCCTGCGGTAGGCCATTCTTGTGCTTATAAGACAGTGGGTCCTTCTTATAGCCACACCAAGAATTCTGTCCTTCTGGGCATTTTTTATGCATCGGCTTATCCTTTGTGGAAGCGACATGAGGCAAAACTGCTTTGACGGCAGCTTTCATATCCTCAAGGTTTCAACTGTTCTGTCGAATTGCTAGCCCATAATAGTTTTGAAGGGTATCAATTTTGTTGTCTGTAAGTCTCGATAAGCCTCCTAAACCTTTCCATCACTGAGTTTGAGCTTTTTGTTTTCATTCTTCAGTCTTCGTAATCTCGTACCACATCTCTTTTGAACATACCCAACACATTCCAGTTTTGATACATTGACTGATTCCCCATAAGGCTTAGATTCTACTACTTTTTTAAAGGAAGCTGAATTTCCATCGCCAAGGTATTGACTGTATATAAGGTTGGGTTTCTCAACTGACCGAGAAAAGATTCGAATGCTTCCGGCTGCCTCCATTGCCCCTGCAGTACCAGCATGATTGACTTTGCAGTTGTGGGCTGCCTTCCACTTAAGATACTTCTCTGGCTCTCCATCTTTCCTTTTGTCCCATCGTTTGCATCCATCACAAATGTTCGACAGTGTCTCCACATCTAGATACATCCCGCTGTCTATCGAAATGGAAGTTACTACACCATGATGACTGGCATGACCCCGTCGTTGCCAAGTTCCGTCCATTGAGACACCACACATGACAGTTCCAGTCTCATTGTTAGTTGGTTGTTTTTGCATTTTAATTTCTTTAGCAGCCTCAGACATACTTTCTTCAGCCACTGCTTTGCTAGCAGCATGCACATGCATAAAAATGTCTCTATAACTATGTCTTGTCATTGGTGGTGGGGCACCAGTGTGCAAGCTAAACTTTTCAAGCGCTGCATGGCCTCGGCCAAGTGATCGTACAAACATTACCATCCTTACATTGATTTCCTTGTTCTTTTTTGTGTTTATTCCTGTCTCCTCTACATTTTCTGTATCTCCTGATGTTGTGAAAGATGTTTCCCACAAGCAGTTGATACATTTGACAATGATTGTGTGACAGAAACCTTGCTTTGAATCTTCACTGAGCCTACACGACACCATAAACCCACAACATTCTACACATCTCATGTTTACCGTTATGAAGTTATTCAAGTGCTCCATACTCATAAGAATAAAAGCATAATTTTTTTGTCCATCTTTTGTGTGGGTTGAGAGGGTGCTTTTCCTCAATTTCTTCACAGAAGAAGTTTTAACTTCGTTATCAATAACAGCTGCTTCATTATTTTCTGTTGTGCTAACAATGCCACCAAAGCGCTGGTTGCCAAAAAACTTTCGTTTTCTTAGCTTCCTACTTCTTTTTTTGTCACCCATATTGTTCTTGTTTAATTAATTTGTAAAGCTTACCACAAAAACGGAGCTTTGTCACTCAAACAAGTGTAATATGAATGGTTGAACTCAGACAACTTCGAAATTGTCAGCCCACGTTTGGCACATTAGATCATAAAGAACTGACTTTAAGGAGAGTAATTTCCCTTCTCATAAATGGTTCTCTGGTGTTTTCTGGTACAGAAGAGTTATGGAATCATTATCATTTCACCTTTTTAGTGTGCGCATCATAATGTTTTCAAAAAGTGGTTAGTAACCAGAGGTAAATAATGCGTTGTCAAGGAAAATTAAGATCACCCCCTGGTAACTTATCCTTTAAAAAGTAAAAAAACTGTGCATCACTGGACAATATAAACCTATGTATTGTGGAGAGAAATGGTTTGGCTTCATAAAAACATTAAAAAACAAAAATGAAGTTTTTCGTGAAATTTAAGTAAATTCTGGGACACAGCCACCTTAATTTCCGTGGCAGAAACAATACAGATATAGCAGCAATAGAGCGTGTATTGTTGGAAATAGTTACCAAACCAGGGACCATTTCTAGTCGGGTATCTTTATCGAGGTCCGAGTGGAGGAGCCATATGGTATGAAGATTTCATCACCATTACAGACTAAAAATTCGCCGCCCACAAATAAATTAATCTTCTAGGCGTTCAACATCGACACGCACAATGTAAACCAAACATAGAAACGAGCCAACTTTACGTGTAGTGTTGGGCAGAGCAACCTAACCTTTGAGGTGAAGACAGGAGTATGACAGGGATGCCCCTTATCAACCACTCTATTTTTAACAGTCATAGACTGGGTGATGCGCCAGACAATAGAGGGCAGTCCAAGAGGAATAAGATGGACAACATTTTCTACATTGGAAGATCTGGAATATGCAGATGACATTGCACTATTAGCACATTCACATCAACACATCCAGGAAAAAACGGATAGACTTTATAAGTTTAGCCAGCAGGTGGGCTTGAACATCAATTTAAAGAAGTCTGAGGTCATGATGCTCAATGTGAACAACCCTGAGCCCATATCAGTAAGGAATCAGCAACTGGTACAGACAGATACCTTCACATACCTAGGAAGCAAAGTAACACCAGACGGCGGGGCAGGCAAAGACATCAACATCAGAACGAATAAAACAAGAACAGCCTTCTTTAGCCTAAACAACATCTGGAAGTCCTCCCAATACAGCACAAGCACAAAATTAAGATTATATCAGAGCTGTGTGCTTTCTGTGCTTCTCTGTGGTGAAATTACCGTGATACAACTTTAAAATATCTCAAATTATAAAGATAACGGGTAAGATAACATGTAGGGATAAAAATATACGTAAGATATGCCGTGACTTCTTCACCTACGCCCGCGGTTCCTACCGCCATTCAAACTAACTAGTTAGACATGCAGACGAAACGGAGATAAAAAAGGAAAAATATGACTGAACACGTGTTTGAACCTAAAAGGCAAAAAGACGCAAGTTGTAGTTTAAGAAAAAAAAAAAAATTCACGCCACTAGTTGACACAATTTAAGAAATTGGTAGAAAAACAACCTTAGCTCTTGTTAGAAACAGTCATATCTTGGACGGTTTTTTGGTACTTGGTTTTTTTGTTGAATTCAGCGGCAAACGCCGTGGAGAAGGTTCGAAAACAAATTTCAAAAACTAACCTTGAGAAAAGTAGGTTTTTCTGTAATAATAAAGTTATGAAAATAAAACCTAGCTAGTTTGATAGCCCATCTTGAGCAGAGAAATAATATACTTTTAATTATACAGACGGACAGATAACACGGAAGATATTGACGAAAAACTGTATTGTTCACATCAGACTGGCGAACAGTTTTCTGTGCATACTTCACAAAAGTTACGTTTTGGTGTCCTTGAAGACTAAAAATGCAAAAATCAAACTGCAATGAACTAGAGGGGCAAAGTCGGGAGATAGTGGCTAAAAATAACTTAGGGGCAGGTTTGTGCAGTTTTACATGTAGTTAGTCCAAAAAACAAGTGAAATTTTGGGAAAAGATAAAATGTGACCGACGTACATTTGAAAAATTGAGATGTACTTTTGACTTTATTTTCAAAATTTAAATTGAAAAGCTTAGTCTTCCGATCTGATTGGCCAACGCATTTTTATATTAGCAAGAAAGAGACGCACATTTGTGCCATTTTAAAGAAGACTGTCCAGTAACACAGTTCTTGACTGCTAGTGGTGTTTTCCAGGAAATAATAAATAAAATTCAGTGGGACGCCATACTCTAGCCAGCAGCTCAGCTGAGTTTTGCTAGTCCTAAGTAACTGTGTTCTCAATTCTGAATTGTGGTAAGGCCAAAAAGCATTTATCTTGTTTATTTAATATTTTGAGTGATTGATACTGCCATATCATGAAAAATGATTACGACAAGTGAGTGCTTGCTCTAGGTCCCCCGCCGCAGTCCAGGGCCTAGAGGCAAACTAATAATAAATGAAAACCTATCTAAGACTATGGAAGGAGGATCGATTATTGACATCAGTGGGAACATATCACCCACCTTATTTAATAGAAGAGGAAACTATTGAACATATTTCGGATGCAATGCAGTCCTGGGGAACTTGTACAAATTGATAACAACTGGGTGAGATGTGTTACGTTGGTCAGATAGATCTGAACCAATCTGTGTAATGTTGTTTTGTGGTGTGTGTGTAAGAGTGGCGCAGTGAATAGAGTACTGACACATGGCACAACTTTTGTTTCAGAATTGTGAGTTTCTGATCTGGCACTACGATTGTGCCAGATAATCTTATAGAAGTATCAAAGCGAGTGTCTGTGCAGCCTAACTATTTACTCCAGCTAATGAGAGGAGTGGGCCACAAGAATTCTGTACTACGTCATTACAGGCCAGTAAACTGCAACCTGGTCTGCTGGAGATTCATTAACAACTCCCACCATCAATAGAGAAATAAAGATTGTATAGATACATTAAGATCAGTCCCTATGTTAAGGACTATGAACTGTACACACATAGATTGAGCATGATGACGCCACCCCAACTAACCATCCAGTGCTAGTGTTCCCAGGACTTTGTAGATACCATTAATATTAATCATTGTAATAATAGACCTATGTACAAAAGTTATATTTGATTATGCAATATATAAATATGCATTTCATTGATAAATACCTATCATTTCATAAGTTCTGACCAAAAGAAACATTTGGTTCAGAACTAATAAATTAAAAAAAATTTTTAAACTTTAACTTAAACAGCCAGTGTTAGTTCAGTGTATTGTAGAGTTTATTATTATTATTAGACTTATTATTTACATGTGTGTGTCAGTGTATTTTATTACCTACACATTACATTTCAGTACCCTAGACTTTTAACGTAGCTAACACTCATTATAGTAGAATAGGTCTGTTTGAGGTCGTAAATTGGTAGCAGAAAGGCCTCCTGTAACTCCCATAAACTTTTATCTCAGGAGCCTTTTCCTACAAGACGCCACTAGGCGTGATGGCCACTGACTGCTTTGACGGTCGGCGGCTAAGGATCAAAGAAGAAGATAGAAACATATCATAAAATCAAACAACGTAAAACAAATAGTCAACCAATATACCAGAGTTACACAAGCAACATCCATATTTATCAACCCTATCTACGTAACGTATTCAAGAAAATATCACAGAATGCTTTGTTCCTATTGTTGCAGTGAATGTTCACTGTCCAATACACTGCATGTGGTCAAAAAATGAAATTTACGCTCCCAGAAATAAACATATACGTATTAGAAAATAAGGTCAAAATACTGACGTAAACTACTATGGCGTGTATCATCTCATCTGCTCCGCAGTAGTGGTCAAAACAATGGCTAAATTAGAATATAATGATGAGGATAATTCAAAGTAATAGTATCTCCTTCGCTTTCTCAAGATTACTCTTGGCAGAGATGTAAATAGAAGAATGATGCTTTATTTCAAGGGAGCCTTACAGGAAGTTAAAGAAAAGCAAGCACAACAACTGAAATCATCTAGGATGTCATGAACTTTTAGTATTTTCCCCGCCCCTTCTATGAGGTAATTTTGACTAGTGTTATTTAGCCCCCAGCTGACGGTGATTCAGACCTACACTTATATAATAGCTATGTACATCACGATATCATCTTCTGCTTCCTGCTGCCTATGGAGCCTAGGACCCCCTCTGCTGTTGGTTCCTTGTGAGGAAACCCGCACGAAGCAGTCACCAGCTTTTTTAGTGATGGTTCATGAGTGAAATTATTTACAGTGATGAGCTTTCCAGCTTCCTATGCAAATGCACATCCACCCGCAAATTATACATGTCAGAAAGAAAAACATATGAAATGATAAAATACATATTACATCTTAGCCCCGAGTTTTTTATAGCGGGCGAAGAATTAAACACTAGAAAATTTTGCACCAAAGGAAAAATAGGTCTCTTCTCTCTCTGAAGCTTGCTCTCTGAATATTTTGTGTTTGGAGACAACTGATTCTTGTCTCTTCATTCAGGTGGTTAGAGTTAGAGTTAGAGAAGTTAGGTTGTCCTAATTTAAAGTCTTGTTCTTTTGTGCTTGAACTAAGATCCCAGATTCCTTAAGGCGCAAAAATGGGAAACAAAAGCGTTTTTATTCTGGGGCCCAGCCAGGCCTGGGCCAAGCCTCGTTTCTAATCATTTGACTGCACGTCCAAGGTCCACTTGTCCATTGTGTCCCTATAATTTTTAAGTCCTATATCTGTGTATCTGGCGGGGGTCAATGGGGTCGGGTGGTCATTGATTTCTTCTCTTGACGAAGCGAATTTTGAAATGAGGGAGTTAGTATGTAGTTATGAAAGTAGTAAAAAATGAAGTGAAGGTTTATAGAGACCTTTGTTAACAAGGCCGCAAGAGTGTGTATCTATACTAAGGGGTTTATAAAAACGAAATTGTTTTTTGCTCATACACAAATCCATGTGACTACTTTGATTGGAGGGGTGGGAGTTTCAAAATCAGTTGCAGTCCTTTCTTTGGCATCTCACAAGCCAAATAATAAATTTGCAAATAATCTCATGTTTGATTTTGGTGAGGGGGACTATTGCACACCTACGTAGGCCTTCTGTTGTTAGTTGTTAGTATATTTTGTTATTCTACATTTGACAACATAAGTTTTTTTTTTTTTTCCATGCAGCCGCTTCCATTTAACCTTTGAGGGGGTTTTGCTGCATTCCGTAGGGTATTTATCATGTTTGACAATCTCACGACTTCTTAGTATCTATCACTGGCCCAGATGTTTACTTGCTCGTAATTACCTCAACAATATACAACAACGTCTGTGCTTTAATGATTTCTTTCTTAAGAGCGATTCTTGAGTATACGTTAGTTATTTACGTGCTCCCAGCATCAATCTGTGTTAATTCTTAACTGTCCCCGTTTTATTTTTTTTTCACATGTGGACCGGGCTTGCTTGCTTGGTGGGGGTTGGGTCACTTCACGCGCCGCCATATCAAATATAGTTACTTATGTGGACCGGGTACAGGGGAAAGGCTGTGTCACCAAATCAAGTCTAGTGTGACAGGGTAAGAAAAGGATGAAATAAACGTTCTGTGACAGTGTGAATTTTTTTGTTTTTGGCAGTATTTTCTATCAATATTCTTCTGTAGTGTTACTGGCGACTGCCAGAGATGGTGATTACAGATATACGTATTTGTAATATAACCCAGGTGTTCTTAGGAGACTCGTACTGTTTTTTATTGATGCAGGCTGTAAGATCGTTAAAGTGGGTTTAGTGGTAGCATCGCTGTGAGCAATGGAGCAGAACGCGAAAACGCTTCGAGTGTAAAAGCGTGCGAGTTGTGGAATGTGTGTGACACAGGTATTTAGTGTATGACGTGGACAGGGTCTGCTGCGGGGAAACGAAGGTTATCGTTACGACAGTTGAGTTTGGCTTGTGTTTTCAAAGTGTACGGATATTTATGTGAGAGCGACAGACCAGTGTTTATTGTTATAAAATATTTCAGAGTCAGGATAATTGACTCAATTCCTTATGATGTGTGCCTGATTGTATGTGGCTTAAAGAGATGGACAGTAAATGATTTGAATCAATACGGATTTGTAAAGTATGAAGGCGTCGTAGACGATACATAGACATTCTGACTTTAAACCGGCACAACGATATTATTGTTTATGTCTGCTAATGAACACATTTGTATTACTGATGTACGGTCCTATCATCATATGCTCTCAAAAGAAGTGAAATACACTTATGTTGTATTGTGACATATTAAATGTTATAAAACGTACAACAAGCTGTTGATCAAGATTATTAAAGTTGGCCATTCCTTACGTTACTGTTTAGACTGTTGTCTATTATATCAAAATACCTTACAAGACCAGTGCAGCACATTAATATACTCGTTACCCAATAGCCTTCAATAAGTATAAGGTAACATCCCGTAGGGAGACACTTTATTCCCTAGAAAAAAAATTTACTAACTAGAACAGTAACTGAACAATCATCAACGAACTAACAAAACGCTTTATGGGTTGATAGTCATCAATATCTCTCACACTTGTGCGAATCATAAAACATAAAATAACATGACAAGCGAGTTAACGTCGCAAAGAAAAACTGGCAAAAAATATATAGCGGGTGCACATAAAATATGGCGGTTGCCCAAAATGACTGTCACCCTACACTTCACTGAAGTGGGTGATGAAAAAAAATATGAATGGAACAAATGGAAATAGAACCACAAAACTTGGTGACAAAGTATGGGCAAAATGGGTAAGTCTCATAATAATAAAAAAATATGACTTTGCCGGTGTAACAATAACCGGAAACAATGAATGGAATAGAAACATGGTAATCAACGGACAATGGTATAGAATATGTAAATGGGCAAATAGTTAAATCACATGTATGAGTGTCGGTGTAACAATAACCGAAAATTCAAACAATCATAATGCAATATAGTGTCATCATCATAATGAATCGTGAATGATGCCAACATTAGTGGCGGGTGAAGATGTACATTAGTTAATCACTTTTATTTGGTACAACAGAACAATGTAAACACCAAAAATCTGGGCAAAATCTTACGTCAGAAACATGAAAAAAAAAATCATAGGGGCACAAAAGATAGTCAAATGTTCCATCAGTCAAAAATAATGTGTCATAATGACTCTAACGCGTGTTAAAGGGAAATACATCAACTGCAATATATCAGGACTGTAGAGATCGTCTGAGTTGGTGGATCTCCATCAGCAGTGGTCGAAAGGAGGTCATGAGGGAACTGTCAATGTACTGCCATAGTCGACAATGTCTTTCTTGCGGACAAAAAATATAACATCTCTCCATAAATAGCGATTATTGGACTTCATAGCAGAACTGGAAATGTTCGTAAAGTCTGTAACCGACATGTTCAAGGATGCGTAACGATTGGTCTTCACGGTAGCATCGGGATCAAGCAATTTCAACCGGAGGAGTATTATGTAAGAGAACTGCTTCGGAAAACACGAGAATCAGGGTGGACATCATACTAGAAAATGACATCAGGGCAGGAAATGTCAACATGATAGGAGTTGGCTTCTGGAGGTAAGTAAAGTTCAATTCGTAGTCATCTTCAAGACAATATTAATTGCTTCCAATCTTTCAATGGCTTGGGATGACAGGCGAGGATTGTACTGTGTAGGTTGGGAGGTAGGAACAATGGCATGGATAACGGGAGTGGACGGAACATTATGGGAGGGTCGGGGTGGAGGCTGTGGATTAGTATGAGGATAACGGAGGGGAATACGTAATCTACGGGGCGTAGGTGTGACAGGGGGAGGAGGAGGCGGAGGAGAGGGACTACGGTGATGAGAATGAACAGAATCACGGGAATGACGAAAACGGGTACGCACATGGGCGGCCCGCTGGTGAAGGTGCTTAGGAAGGGGAGCAGAATCGCTAGATGAGGTCGAACGACGATGTTTAGAGGAAAAACGAGCTGGGGGAGGAGGAACATCATATTCAATATCAGAAGAGGAATAATCGGGGGAAGAGTCAAGATCGGAGGGAGGGGGAGGAAAATAACCGGAGGGAGGGGGAGGAAAATAACCAGAGGGAGGAAGAGCAGGTTCAACATCTGAAGAGTCAGACTCAGGTTCTGTATCAAGGTCGGAGGGAGGCGGAGGAAAATAACCAGGGGGAGGAAAAGCGGGTTCAGAAGAGAGGTGAACAGAGGAAGGAAGAGTGGGATCAGAAGAGAGGTGAACAGGGGGAGGAAGAGAGGTATGGACAGGAGCTATGGCAGAAATAGGAGGTACAATAATATCATGCTGAGGCGAAGCATGAAAGAGGCCTGGAGTAACGGAGGGTAACTCAGCCAAGCGAGCGTCACGGAAGTGGATACGTGAGTACAGCTCAGGTGGAGGGAAATGACTCTCAGCGGTGGAACAGGAATGATAACGTCTGTGAAAGGTTTTTCTCCACTGTGTTATTGGCTTTATATAAGCTCTTAGTCCATCTTCTGTCGTTATCATACATCTTTGTTGGTCACTCGTAACATTATTTATTTCAAATGTCTTTCCTTGTTTTATTATATTGATAACGTTTCTTACTGCAATGCGATAGTGTCTTTTATGAGACTGTTCCAGTGTGCCCTTCCAGCAGCTGTTTGTTGCTGTGACAATTGTTGTTGAAGCAGTTGGTTTTTCTTTTGCAACAAAAATACTTGATGCTCTAGCTGTTGAATGGGTGAATCCATCATAAACTAACAGTTACGAGCTGGTCACGGGCACTAAATCAAGTTAGATGTGACCGGGCTTGGTCACGGCACCAAATCAAGTCTTATGTGACCGGGGAAGGGGAAGGCTGTGTCACCAAATAAAGTCTAGTGTGACAGGGTGAGAAGAGGATGAAATAAACGTTCTGTGACAGGTGAATTTTTGTGTCAGTATTTTCTTTCAATATTTTTCTGTAGTGTTACTGGCGACTGCCAGAGATGGTAATTACAGATATGAATGGTAATATAACCCAGGTGTTCTTAGGAGACTCGTACTGTTTTTATTGGTGCAGGCTGTAAGATCGTCGTAAATGTGGTAGCACTCTATGCTTGATTACCTAATGTAAACAAAGGTCACAGACTATTGACGCTCAGGAAAATAAGATCAGGCTGGTGTAAAATATGAATGAATACTTTTATTTACTGTCTACACACTTTGATAACTTCAATCAGGTTCATAAGTACATGTTCTTGTGTAATATACTAACCAGTCTTTCCATGAAATATCGCATAGCAAATCAGCCTTACAAGATGGTAACCACCAACAGACTTCGCTCATACCGTGCGCAAGAACAACTCACTCTAACCTCCCTTCTCTCAAACTATCCTTCCGTTCTAACTACTGGGCAATTCTACCCCAAGTTTGATGACGTCATTTCTGAACACTTTAATTAAATCACTCATAGGATTTGTGACTAGTGTTATTTACTAACTAGACACGCTCTAATACTTAGTGTTTAATCTTGCTAAGTATTCTTATCCTTACTATAATTAAGTGGCAGCGCCTTAGTGCTAATCCGACGTAGTAGTCCGGACTGTCACACTCAATCTTTACATGATCGTCATCGCGACATATTTGCTAACTGCTGCTTTCTCTCCAAATAACGTCTGTCCATCCATATCGGAACACGGCAAATAACATGTTTCGTGTATCTTCCCAGATAAGAAGTCTGAATTAACAATAGGAACGTCGCTTAGTGCAGACCCTTACTCCGTCTAGAGAGGGGATAAACGAAAAGTCAATGTAGCAACTTCGCTCTACACAAACAATGTCAATGTTGTAACACAACAGGTGAAGCGATCAAGGTAATTTGTAAGGGAGTAAAAAAATAGGACAAAATACGATAAGAAAACCGTAACTATGAAAGCGAAAACCATATACGCTGGAAAAATTAGCACGTAGAAAGAGTGGTAGATAATTGTTATGTTACCGTAAGAACTAGAACTAGACTGAATATAAGTAATAAATCAATTTAATTTAAAATCAAATATTTTCTAAAATAAGAAATGCAGCTTGACTGGCTGAGAGCCTAGTCATCAGAAGCAGCGAAGACGACGGTTGACCATTTGCTGTCCACTGCGCATGCACTAGTGTCAACATCCGGTAGTAGTTATGGGACTATTTGAACGCAATCGTTCAGTATGAAAACACTACAATCCCTCCCCAGCAAATTATGAGCAGGGATCAAATCTGATGGGTGGACGACGTTTTCTTTCTGATCGCCTTGGGGGAACTGGAACAACCACTGATCTGTCTTCTGAAATCTGCTCCGGAACAGTAAGTCTCAAATTTGGTGAGGATTTGTGGACTTGTTCCAAGATGGCTTGATTTAGCAGAAATTCATCATAAGTATTATCAGTGGCTCTGCAGGGCTTGAGAATACTACCTGGTCTCATCTGATTCTGGTGTCGCCATACAGTCTGGTGATTGTTCACGTGAAAAAAGTACATCATGTTTCCTAGTGTGCGTAGGACTTCTCCATGCAACCAGGGATCACCCTTTGGTGAAAAATTCTTGACGAATATAGAATCTCCATTGTGGAACTTTGATACCTTATTTCCACTGGGCCTACTTTTTGTTGTTGTCTGTGGCATTATCAGTGATAACTGTGTCCTGAGTTGACGGCCGAGCAGTAATTTTGCAGGTGATTTGCATGAGACCGTGCTTGGTGTTGTCCTTTTCCGCGAAAAGTAATTCATCTAGCCGCACGGTATCAAGTGCTTCCTCCCCAGCAAATCTTTGTCATAGCGGACTTGAAAGTACGAACAAAGCGTTCTGCTTCGCCGTTGGATGCCGGATGGAATGGCGCTGTTATGAGGTGCTCGATTCCGTGTGAAGTACAAAATTTACGGAACTGATGAGAAGTGAATTGCGTTACGTTGTCAGATACGATGGTATCTGGAAAACCTTCATAGAGGAAGATTTTGCTGAGTGTACGTATATTTGCATCTGTCGTAATAGACGCCATATTCATGATGTACAGAAACTCTGAGTATGAGTCTATGACAATCAGCCACTGTTCATCCATGAATGGACCAGCAAAGTCCACGTGCATCCTTTCCCATGAACGTTCGGTATCAGGCATGACTGGTAACGTTGATGTGGGCTAGTCTGATTAGCTTTACATGCATCACAACCAGTCGTTACAGCGTGGATGTCCGCATTGATATTTGTCCACCAGCAGTATCGCCGTGCCAACTGCTTTATTCTGACAACTCCAAAGTGACTGTGATGCATTAATTGAAGAATTTTCTTATGAAGCGATGCAGGAACAAGTACTCTGTTCGATTCAGCTTGCCATAGGGGTATGCCATTATGCATCGAAATATTCATGCGACTTTTAAAATATGCTTTGATGTCAATGTCCTTTTGTGACAGAGATTCAGGCCACCCCTGTAATATATACTGTCGAACTCTACTGAGTAGCTTATCTTTGGTTGTTTCGTTTTCAACTAGCTGTGAGCCCAATGTGATTTCTGCTATAGCATCTTCATTCTTCAAAGTTACAGAAAAGCGTGAAGCTTCTGACTTGTCAAACCTTGGATCTGCTCTCATTGGAAGTCTGGAAAGAGCATCCGCGTTAGCGTGTTTTACCGTGGGCCTGTATTTTATCACAAAGTTATTAGACATTAAAAGAAAAGTAAGCATTGCATAGTTAGGATTGGTAACTTTTGATCTGGACAAAATTTCTCTAACAAGGGTTTATGGTCTCTCTGAAGTTCAAAAGGCCTTGAGAGTCTGTACAGGTATTGGTGATTTTTTTTCACAATGAAAATTATAGACAGTCCTTCTTTTTTCAATTTGACTGTGGTTTCTTTCAGCCTGAGTCATCGTCTTTGATTCACATACGATGTGTTTGTATTAATTTTTGGTTTGGTCTATAAGAGAGTTTGAGTGTCTGCAAGATATTAGTGTATGAGTTTGGCAGACGTGGCAAAATTTCGATCTGCTACAGTGCTGACGGCAACGTAAATTGGGTTAAGTGGAGAGGCTCTTATTCAGTATGTCACTACTGAGTGTGACAAGTTTATTGAAAGAGAAGATAAGAAGTTAGAAACAGAAAGGAAACTTCACGTGGAAGCTGATAGGGAAGCTAAGAGATTGCAAATAAAAGCTGCGGAGAGAAGACAGGTTGCTGAAAGGGAGGCGGAAGCTAAGAGATTGCAAATATAAGCTGAGAGAGAGGAAAAGAGGTTGCAAAGGGAACATGAAATAAAAATTAAAGAGCCTGAACTTCAAGGAAATGTTACTGGTAATCGAAGTAGTCAAACTACCTCTGACAGTAGTGCCAGTCAAAGCACCTAAAATGGAGCATGAATTTTCACTTGGATCCATTTGTGGAGAAAGATGACGGAATAGATGCAAATCTGGATAGATATGAGAGACTGGCCAATAACTATGGCTTAGAGAAGGAAAAATGGAGCCTTAAGCTATCGCAGGCGTTGAGAGGAGGTTCTTACGATGTGTATGCAAAACTCGGAAAAGAAGACCAGGAAGATTATGAAATCTTGAAGCAGGCATTGCTCGTTCCATATGAAAAGAACTCAGAATCATATAGAAAGAAATTCCGAACGGCTAAGCTTCTTACGGGAAAAACCTACAACCAAATTCCCTGCCAGATTAGCAACATATTTGGAGAAGTGGACTACTCTGGGAAAATGTCAAGATCTAAAAGAAATGGTCATGATGGAACAAGTGAGAGAGTCTATGCCTCCAAACATGCGAAAATTTCTTATGGAACAAGGAGCAGAGAGATTGGGAGAGATTTTAGCAGTGGCTGAGAGATATCAAACAGCTCAGGCAGAAATAGCAGAAATTAAGAAGAAGCAAGGAGAAAGTAGTAGGCCACCACAAAACCAGAATAAATTTGATAATAGGGACAAACAACACAAATACAAACAAGGTTATGACAACCCTAAATTTGACCATAGAGACAGGAACCCTCAAGTACAAGATAAGAAACCCTACAGACAGGGAGATAAGTGGTGTAAGATTTGCAAAATGAACAACCACAATACTTTGGACTGCGGAAAGAAAATCCCTCCTTATCACGCTGCATGTCTTACAACAGTGGATAAAGGAAGGAAGGAACTGGCAGCTAGTCAGATAGACCTCCATCATCCCCCACATGTGAAGAAGTAACATTTAACGGCACTAAAATATGGTGCCTATATGATTCAGGATTGGATTTTGACTCAGTCGTGAGTGCATCCCTAGTGCACCCTGATCAATACACCACATAAACCGTGGAGATACAAGGGGCATTAAAGGGAACCGCCACCATGACAGAAAGGTTTCTCGAGAGTTTAAGTTTAATACTCATCGAGAGCAATTCTGAACTAAATGGGATGGTGAAATAGAAATAGGGGGCACATAACTATGTGTCGGAAAACGAAATACTTAGGATAGCGTTTCGCTTCTATTCTTTCATCATAGTTATTGGTGGTACCAGCAGATAGTACTATCTCTGGAACCAAGTGAAGGTAGAACGTGCGGCACCTTTAACCTTGACCTTCGACGAGCGTGAGCAGTGTAAAAAGAACCAACTTATCAGAAGGAGCAGAACCGTTATTGGCAGTTAAGTTCAATCTATACGCTTCAACTTGAACTTCTCTTTTTTACAATTTACGCTTCATCACAACCGTGATGATAACTTTATCTTGAGCCATAACTATTCACATTTTTTAACTGTTAAACCTAAAGTGATTATTAAATTTTGTTTTTTGTAATTATACAAATATAACTTCGATTTAATCATTTCTAAACGTACTGAATGTTTGTCTCAGTCAATTCACTACACACACTCTAAACAGAGCTATACTAGAATAATAAGAATCTCCTGAGTAAATCAGAGGTGGGGGCTTAAACGAGCTAACATAAACCATTGCTTAATCCTTCACAAACGTTGTCGGCAGATTCTAGAATTAACGTGCTCAGCCAAATGCAGCATTGTTTTTGCGTACTTGAATATATTGTGAAAACTCCTTTGTGGTAGAAGCGTCATTAAACCTTCTATCTACATATCTGCCAAGAGTAATCTTGTGCAAAGGTAGACACTTTTGAAGCCCATATTAGATACTCTTGCGTTTTGGCCACTGTTGGACAACTACTGCAAAGCAGGGGAGGGAATACAGTCACACCCGTAAATCTTTAGTCTTCTGGTAAAGACATCAAGAGTCTTCCGCGTTCCTCCACTACTCCACTAATTCATCTTCCTCTGAATTTCTCCGATCATCGTGAGCACGAAATCTCAGGACACCGATTCAGATGGAATTGGGGTAGGAGAGCGAAAGAGTGCAAATGAATCATAGTTCACTGTACAACCTTCTATCTATCTGAATAGCAGTGTTGATATATACAAATATATACATCATGATATTATCATCATCCTCATTTTGCTTCCAATAGAGCATGGGGCTACCTCTGCCATTGATTACTTGCAAGTAAACCTGCACGAAGCCGTCACCGCTCTTGCAGTGGTGATGTATGTGGCAATTTTTTTTTACATGATGAGGTTGCCGGCCTCATACACAACTTTACATAAATAAGCATATTTATATATGTTCAATTCGCATATACAAATGAGAAAATGTACATATAAGACTCACTACTTTGTAGTGCGTCAGACGCCTTTGCACAAAGTGTTCGATCGTGCAACTGTGGAGATGCAGTCTTCCTACGTGACGCTACTGATATTTGCTAATCTACAAATCCCAGCTTTAATCCTTGGGAAAAGTTCTTTGAAATCGTTACTTTTAACATGTTTACTGACATTTTACACATTTAATTTTACAAGCTACTTCTTAATATTTATCACATCCTATGTTGAATCTTTCTATATACTCTCTGACGTCTTCCCTGGGTGATGAAACGGTAAAAAGCCAACAGTCTTAAACACTCAAGTCTTTATAGTAAAGAATTTCCTCCCCACAAAATTGAATTTCGGTCTTCGTTGATTAAAAAAAAAATTATCACTATTGGGGTGACTTGATGTGTACCACTCACCTACGTGCCTTTTTTTAAATTTGAGAATTATTGTTATTGTTAATGGTTGGGTATTTTCGCTAATTACCTATTTCGTCTGAAATAATTGCGTCACATGTTCGGTCAGTATTGTCAAAGGCAGATCTGCCCAGACAGATAAACAATCTGTTTCTTCCTAATTCTACAATATTTCCCGTATCATCCACCCAGCTGGACGAAAATAAATTAACTCGTTATCTGACACTATACACAACCGTCCCTCGCCCCTGTTTAAGATAATATCCAAGGCGATCAAAGGGGTTTTTGTATTCCGAAACCTATTATCGTCTCGCTTCAGCGCTGCCATTTCATCTCTTCTTTCTTTGATCCTTAGCCGCCGACCGTAAAAGCAGTAAGTGGCCATCACGCCTAGTGGCGTCTTGTAGGGCAACAACAAATTGATTCCACTTTGCTCGGTCGGTAGCCATCCTTCGTACAGTGCCCCAACTCTGGTTCATTCTTTGCATCTCAGCCTCCACAGTTCTCCGCCAGGTTGTTTTTGGTCGGCCTCTCTTTCGTTTTCCTTCAGGGGTTTAAAGCATAGCTGTTCTTGTGATGGCATCGGAGTCTCTTCAATTAAACTTTCACCACTGACAGTCATACGAGCCACAGACTCCGAATGTCCATGCCGCAGGAAAGTTTGTTCATCTATTGTTGTTTCCGTAACTTCATTGTTTTTTTTACACAGACAGGGGTGTCAGCCCTATGCTAAAACCCCCAACCTGGAGGACCAGAGTACCAGCTTTTGTCTGACCCCTACCCACACAGACCAGTCCAGCTTGGTTGAACCTACCAGGAGTAAAACTCCCACTGGCATAGCTCGGGATTGTCAGGGTACGCAAGCTGCCATACCGCTACAAGGTATAAATAAGAGATAAACATGCGAGAGTGATAGAGTACTGAAATATAGTAATTATGTAAGGGCAGCATACCCCCGACGAAAGATAATTATCGGTAAATGAGGACGGAAAGGAAGATCGGAAAGATGGGTATAAAAAATAGATGACTGAATACGACGTTCTGTCACAAGCTCTCTTATTGCCGCTTAGCCCTGTTTGACCAGAGCAGGAGATCCGCTAATTCCTGAAGATTCGAGGCTTCTATGGATGTTTTCTTTTCCTGCTGACTTAATTCATTCTGGACCTTCCGAAGCATGGACTGAGAGTAAAACACAATAATTCCCCTCGTTGATGGAGTTTCAGACAGCCACCCCAAAGCAGCAATAACTGCCTCTACCTCCATTCTTATGCTGGAGGTTGTTGTCATGTTATCTCAGCTCTGTTCAGCGACGACCCAGCCCTTTATTATTGCAGAGAATCCCCACCCTGGTTTTTCATGACGGAGTACAGACCTATTGTGACAATATGGCCTAACGTCCTCTCTATATTCTCCCTTCCCTTCTATCTATCTCTTAAAATTTCACAAGTCACTAATGAGATCCTATTTATCTTTCTTAGATTACACACTTTTATATCTATCTTCAGAAAAGAGAATTTTCAGGTAGCAGCAGGTTTCCGCAATGTGTATCCTATTCAACCCCTGTATCTTCTTCTCATCTATAATCCCTCTAGCATTTGTCTGGTTCCTGTCCTAAGTTACACCTGCGTGTTGCCGGGGGCCGAGAAGGGAGCAGTGAATAGTAACATTTAACACGCCATATATGTCATAACACGTGACTAAAATCGATTGGGCATGGGACTGGTAACACCATCCTGTAGAAAATTTAAGCCACAAAAACTTCAACAAACAAAATGGATATGTCAGCTAAATAAAATACAACAAACAGGATTACGGTGCGGATACTTCCTAAGACAGCTCAAACGCTAAAGCAATCAAAAATTATAACAGCACTTCAAAGAAAAAGTACAAGATAATAGTAACAGAACTACGTGTACATAATTTTGTTTGTCTAAAGGTGAACATAGGAACATAATTTATATTCCCTCACGTCTTCTTAAGCCATCTTTTCTTACAATTTTGTTTACCCTTCATCCTAGCACCGTTTTTAATTTAGTAACCTATTACTTGTAACAAGTATAGACATGGTCCGCAATCAGACGATACGTGAAGGCCTAAAAACCCAACCCCTGCAGACCCAAGTAGAACAGTCCCAACTGAGATGGTTTGGCTATGTCTGCAGAATGGGAGGAGATCGGCTACCATGGCAAGCATGGGAAACTAAGAGCCAGGGATCCAGATCCCAAGGACGACCCAGAGTCCGCTGGGAGGACAACATTAGACAATCTTTGAAGGACCGAGGACTAGAATGGAACCACGCCAGGAGGAAGACAGCCGATAGAATAGTATGTCGCTCTCTCTTATAAACTTCTACACCTCACGGTAGAAGAGGAACGACTAAGTAAGTAACGTATTACTATTTTGTTTGGAAAAGTTCAAGTAAATTGACCGTAATATCATATAAACTGGTGGAGTTCCCGGGGGTCTCTGATGAGCCAAACAAAGAATGGGACTACTGCTCCATATGACACGTCACACAAGGCAACTAATATGAGGTTATACGTGTGGCTGGCAACCTCATCTTGTAAACAGGTTGCGACAGAAACCACTGCTTAAAGCGCGTGTTAATGCTTTCTGCAAGCTCCCTGCATTGGTGGATCCCAGAGGGTGACGACGGGGCGATCGCCCCTCCCTTGGGACTTTGAAAACCTATATTTCATATCAACCGCCCCAGTACTACTACGGACGAATTAAAACCTGTCTGGTACTGCACATTGGTAAGTACCCAAAATGGTTACGAACGTAGTTTGCAAGTAATTGTACGTGGCGGGACAATGAAAGACAATAAAGGGAACTGCCGTACAACAATGAGAGAAAAGCCGGCGCCAGGCAGTCGACTCAAGGGAACTTCACCCGAGTCGCAAAAACAAAGGACTTTGTGACAAGAAGAGGATAATTTCTGTAAACGGCTGTTAATCGCAAATAAAAAAAAATTATGATATAATAAAAAACATACGACTTTTTTTTCAAATTTTGTCACTTCGTAGTTGTATGTAATTATGTTATAAGTAGTTATATTTTTAAAAATAAAAATGTAAATTTTTGAATTACTGTATAATAAAACTATCAACTTGTCACATTTTTTTCAAAATTCGTTATTTTGTGTTTCAATTGTCTAAAAACATGTGTAAATAAGTAGCGGCGTGGGGTGGGGTGGGGTGGGGGGTGGGGTGGTAAAAGCCTTATCATTCTGATGTATCACCCCTCCCTTGAACAATTCCTAGGTCCGCCTGTGGCTCCCTGAAAGAAGACCAGCTGCACTGGTGGTCCCATGCTCTTTAAGTAGCCAAAATGAAAATCATTATTGCGATCATGTAAAATGGCGTGCTGCCTTCACATCTAAGGAAAGAAACAATTTGTGCTCACCAGCATGTTAACAGCGCTGAGCTGAGGATTGCTGTATTTACATATGTATACACGCAAGTATATTTATTAATGAAATATATGGGCAAAAAGGTTAAAATTACAATGAATGATTAAAACAAAACAATCAGTTCGGTAGGAAGTTACCCTATTGAAAACAATGAGATTTTTCGTCATGGAATGCTATGAATTTTAGATAGAGTATCAGAATGCATGCACTTGGCTAGTTATGATAACTTAGCTGGTCAGTTGGCGACAATGGGTTGTCGCTGGAGTCTTGTAGGATTGATAAACAGTTCTTCTCATTCTTGAGAAAGTTCATCTAGACAAGTGACACGAGCAAAGCCAATTGCATGTGGAACAGCGTTATAACATATTAGTTTATTAGGGAAAAAGGACTTCAAAAATGACATATAAAATAGCCCTAATGTATAAACTATTCTCTTGGTAACATAAGTATTGTTCAAAACAATGAGGTAATTATTCAGTAATGTAACTTCAATGTTAGTTTATCGAACAGGCAGTGAAACAAATAATTGATGCTTATAAAAGGTGGCGTTAGTGTCATTCTAATAAGTACAACTGAGCTATCTTTCTTCTTTAATTACTTTAATAGGCAACTGTAACCAACATGTATGCCGTATCTAAGAGACGAGCAATGTAACAGGTTCTTGAGAATTAAACATATTAAACATTTAAGCTTATATTCCACGACAGAAGGAAATTGTTCAAATAGTCTTCAAACATATATTAAAAAATAATCGTACACAAATACATGTATATTAACAGCCATTATGTATAAAAACTTCAGTAAAAATGAAATGAACAAAATAACTCACTGTGTATTTCACTATCCGGAATAATTATACTCTTTAGACTTTCTCTGCTTTTTCAATCGATCCACCGAGCCAGCTAGACACTAATATTGGAATTTAAATAAATTCCAGCATCTTTCAGTTGTGCTACTGAACTTGCTATTATCGGTTATCTTAATATAGCATAGAAAACGTGACATTATTATAATAGTAACCAGGTCCTTCGAATCGATGTCTTGGCTATATCGTGTTAATGCTTCATCTGGTAAATGATCCAAACTTTCAAACTTACAAAAACTGAAAAGCAATTAGACTTTATTTGTTTGTCTTGTGGTGTTACCCAATTAAAAACCTTTATAACTTTACGTAAGTGCACCGAAAACTACGCGCCGGACATAGAAAGGTATTCAGGTTCAAGCGTTACACACGACTTCAAATTGAATTTGTTATTACCGCTCAGTACGTTCTAATACGTTCTATTTTAAAATAATTTTTAACATAAACATACATATAGGCGCATAAGAGCAACGATTTGCACAATGACTAGAGCATTTACCTCGCGCAGCAAAGTTACAGGATTCCGGGTTTGAAAGCTGGTTGCACCATGCTACAGTCGATCCAGCTATAAATTGGTAACTGGTCCTGTTCTTGGGTTAGGGAAGGCATTGGCAACGAGGAGGAGAACTGGTTTCTCTCCCCCCCTCCCCCACCTCATGACACTGAATCTAGTATAGTGAAGTCACTATCACAAAACTTTCCTGCGACAATATCTGCAATGGGACAGTTTTAACCTTTATTTATTATGGGCAAATACATATTTCGATGTTTCAGAAATGTTTACATTACTATCAAGCAGAGTTTCTTTATGTGACTGAATTTTAGTACAAACTGAATAATACGATATATGACAAAGTCTAGTTTACATAAGGATTATGTCTCAAAGAATGATACCATTCACGAACATGTCTGATTCTAATGATAATGAAATCTTAAGGAACAAATCTCTTGACCATGTAGAATTTGGGAACATTCTCACGGACGAAGGGAGAAAAATATTTGACGTTGTCAATTTTGTTGTTATATGTGGTTTAATTGGCATGTTTGGAATAATAGCCAATATTATCAACATTGTCATATTCTACAAACAAGGTTTTACTAACACTGTCAACATCGCCTTGCTTGGGCTTGCCATCTCTGACTTGTGCTGTCTCATCTCCCTGGAGTGGATATCCACTTTAATGAACCCTATCTTCGCCACATTTGGAGTATTATGGGTTATTCCTGATGTCATGTATCTGTCAGGGGGATGGCCTCATGTTTGTTTCTGTCGAATTACAAGCTACATTACTGTTTACATTACAGCAGAAAGATATCTTTGTATCGCATTACCACTGAAAGTAAAAAATATCATTACGCCAAAAAGAACGACATTACTTATGTGTCTAATTTACGTCATCAATATAGTGACGCTTATTCCAGAATACGCCACTTCTTATCTTGGTTGGAGGTTTATCCCAGAAAAGAACGTGACATTTGTGTCTTTAATCATCATCAGCAGCAGCAGAAGGAATATGGAAGGTTTGTACTATATCCTGCATTCGTTGCTCAGCACAACGTCTTTTGTTGGTGTGTTAGTTTTTACATTTATTTTAATTGTCAAGTTAAAAACATGTTCAGAGTGGCGCAAAGTGGCAAGTTCACGCAGCAATCAAAGTGGGCACATTTCCAAAAGAGATAAGAAAACTGTGCGAATGGTTGTATTGATAGCCGGTGTTTTGATTGTCTGCTATTCTCCAGGTGCAGCCGTCTCCATGACGACATTTTTAGTTGGATCAGAGTTTAGTATAATTGGAAGATATATTAACCTGTGTGTAGCAGCGTGGTCTATTGCATGCGCCTTCCAGACCATCAACTCCAGCGTTAACATTTTCCTGTACTATAGAATGAGTTCTAAATACAGACAAACGTTTGATGACATTTTCTGGAAATTTATCAGAACTCGCAATATACGGGAATTGCCCTGATAGACTTTCTTAAAACCTGTGGAAGTGTCGAGTTATTTTTCTTGCTCCATCGAACGTACTGTAGTTAGCCGGCTCTTCAACTCTATGACTGTTACATCTTCTTTAGCGCACCACGACGTGTTCACATATGTGAGTCGCTGTTGTGCTCAAACGGAGTTGTTAGAAAAAAACGACGCCGCATTAAACAATGACGTCAAGTAATGTATGCAAGCAGACGCGTGTAGAGATGCAGAAGTGAGCATCGTCTACTATGGATCTTTTGAAATATGTTCTTGAAGTGTTAAGACGTGTTTCATCGAGCTCCATGCTACAGTGTGTTTGTCTGCTGATCTACTCTCATTTTGTAGGATTGCGGCATCATGATTGAATGCCAGAGAAAAGATTTTATGTCAGGAGAGTATTTCTGAATTACTACCTCGTTACATTTGTAAAAAAGGCGCGCTAATCGACTGTATCCAGACATCTGACTGGCGGACTGATTTGTTATATTGATATGGATAGAATCGAAGGCCTTATGTATATAGCCAGTTGATAGTGATCGTATTTTCATCATCACATCTTAATGGAGCTCATCATTGTGTTATTAAACTGTGTCTGTGACTACATAAGAGACTTGCCTAATTTAAATTTTGCTGTTGGCGTTTACTTTGAAAATTACTTGGCCAAAAGTTACTACTACTACAACATTATCAATATCTATCAAGAAAGCATCGCAACAATGATATTGTAGACTTAGTTGATGCAGCCTTACAAAATGGCATAAACATAATGTTGGCATATAATTTTCATCTGCAATACGTGATTGTCAGGTCTGGTATACAATGGCGAAAATAAATTCAGTATACACGACAGGGATTTTCATTGCCGTGTCCATTCATTTTGTGTCCTCAGATTGCTTGTATTTTTGATTAGCCTGCAGAGCTGTAGTATAATACAATTATGTAATTTTCCAAACTGATTACTACCCTTGAATAAGATGGCGGATTTAAAATACGTCATATGTTTTTAATAAAGACCATAATATGGTGAAGCCTATGTTGTTGTGGTTGGCCAGCTTGCATGAAAATGCGCCAGGGTGCTCTCTGCGCTTTTACAGTACAGGTTTCTGGAGCGACTTGCTTTAATTAAAGAGGTTACTATCAACATACATAATCTCACACCAATCTCCTCTTACTTATGACATGCCTGGTGTGAGCACTAGTTATATTTGTGCGAGTAAGTCACCCACCAAAATATTCGGGAAGTGTTGTGTTATTTCTGCTGCATGCCCTGATGACTGCACTAAGGTCCCCTGTGGACATTTCATGCATTTACATTTGACTTCAGAAGTACGGAAACGGGAAAACTGTGTGGCCCGAAAGTATAGAAGTTTGATCACTGATGAGCAATGAGTCTTTACTGGCTAAATATATAAATATATGGTGGAGACACTCATTCATGTTTACCCGAACTGCTTACTATAAATTGAACAAATTGCAGACATTTTGTCATCGAAAAGCAGCAGAGGCAGGAATAATTCTAACAAAAATATACCTCGCAATGTGGTATATTGGGAATTAACGCCCGTTGTTTAAATAACCGCGCAATTAGGTTCCCCCACCGCAACGCGTCATGAAAAAGATTTCAACTGGGGTGGGACAATATGAGATTCACGTGACAGATAAGAGAAAAAAAGTGATTAGTGTATCCGGAGCAAAAGTAAGCTTTTGAAGAATTGATTAGTCTAAACGTATTGGTCGGTGAACTTTTTGTTTAAATTAAATTGTTCTTTCTTTCTTTCTTTTCTACACCAGTTTCAGGTAACATAGTCTTGAAACGAAGACGATAACCTTCTTCGGTAAGTTGATATTTCTTTAATAAGGCTGCCCTGACAACATCATAATTATTCTTGTCAGGCTCATCTACCATGCTTAACATAGTCAGAGCTTCACCCTTAAGTATATCTGACAACTGATTAACATACTCTGACTTATCCACCTTATGAGATTGACATGACCGTTCAAATCTATCCAGATAGAACGTTATATCGTCACTGGAAGAATTGAAAGCAGGTAGTTTGACCTTATAAGTACTAGTATTTGTCTTATTAGAAGTTGACTAATTATTTGGATCATTAGCATTACCCATATTCATCAACTTCAATTTCTCTAACTCCAAAGCCAAGAGTTTTTCTTCATGTTCCATTTTCGCTTTTCTCTCCTCAGCTTCTCTGTCTAATCTTTTATTTTCGTTTTCCATTTGTAGCTGGATTTTTCTCTCATCAGCCTCTCTTTCTAACCTTTTATCTTCAGCCTCTTTTTCAAACCTTTTATCTTCAGCCTCTTTTTCTAACCTTTTATCTTCAGATTCTCTCTTTTTCTCTTCAGCATCAGCTTCTCTTTTTTGTTTTTCCATTTCCATCTGGAATTTCCTTTCATCTGCCTGCATCTGCAATCTTAAATTCTCAGCTTCTATTTTCTTTTGTTCATTTTCCATTTTCTGTCTCTTTTCTTCCGACTTCAATGCCTTGGCATATTGAACAGTCGCGAATTCTTCCAACTTCTCACCAGATTTACCAAAGGATTTCCCTTGCTCAATAAAGTATTCAAGTGTAGACATTATGTCTAATAATATGAGATCTGTATCCTAAAATAATAAATTACCTTATTTCAACCTTAATGGTAACAAGTCTTTTAATAAAGCACTTGTATAATCAGCTCACTTTATCCCAATCTCTGTGGGAGACAAGTCTTTGACATAGAACTTGTATAATCACCTTTATAATAATATTACCAATAATCACCTCTATAATCTAAGTACCCTATAGTACCAATAGTGTATGACTATATATAAATATATAAACAGCGTATGACAAACAATACTAACATAAACAAAGAACAAGCATCAAAGACAACACGATAACATTCGCAGAAATCAAATAAGCATAAAGCGGAACTAAAGAAAATATCACAAAGCATGTGATGATAACTGCAAAAGTAAACAAAACAAATTACGCAACAGTGTATAAACACAAAGGTTGTATAGAACAAAACGAAAGGAAGAGAAGACGAACAGATACAAACAAATCAAATCAAAAAACTAAAGAACAGCAAAACATAATGATAATAACGACAAAGAAAAGTACACCTCGTCACAACTAATTAAAAATAGCAACAAACTGTCGCTAGCAATTTCCACTAAAGGAAATTTGCACAGTCCCTAAAGAACGCTTACAGTAGGCCCTCTATTACGTGGGATATCCTACTAAAAGACACCGCCCAACCAAAAAACCCGCAGAAATATCAATAACACATAACATGTAAACATGTAAACACATAAAGCATAAACAAGGATGTTTAAATGTGGAAGGCTTAGTTCATATCACAATACAAGGCACAGTTCACAACAATAAACAGGCAACTTATCTTTACACTCCTATCCTCAACAACAGCAACGATGAAGAACTATCGTCAGCATTCTAAGGATTAGATGATCCAACGATGAAAACACATCAGAACTTGATTCCAAAATGATGATAACGGTGATAATAACGGCACTTGACCTTCTTAAATACCGCAGCTGAACTTACTTCTGTCAAACAGTGACAGCACTAGTAACGGCACTTGACCGTCTATACTACTGCATCAACGAAGGTATAGTAATTTGACCTTCTGACCTAGTTACGTCCTGTAAAGCTGGGGTAGTCCATGTGTCAACAGACTACACAGCGCTGAGTACTCTCAATCGTAGACGACTTGATAACTTCCAAAATAGCCCCAACAAGCTGGCACACCATAATGTTGATTGCTAAAACTTGGCCACCATAACTGTAACTAGCTATTCTTGACGTAGAAGGCTCACACTGGATACCATAAATGTAAAGGCCCGTACTGACCACTATACATGTAAACAGTCAGGAATGGGCTGTGTTCGTTCAAGCGTAACAGGTGTCAGTGACACAAATAGGACAGGCTCAGTTTGGCCACTGTAAATGTAGAGTTGAATGTTGAAGAATGTCCAGTATTAATGTTGGAGACGATTCTAAGCCCCACAGGCGGGCATAATTATATACAGGCCCTGGTTGGCCGCAACAATGCTGGCATTCGTTTGGATGACTTGAAAGTGTTGAGGTGTTGTATTAATATAGAGTGTGAGTAGACCTCAATGAATGCAAATGCGTGTATGAAAGTTCGTGGAAGACAATGCATCTAAATGACATCACACTTGTTGTAGTAATTACATGCAGTAATTCACATCGTTCTTGGAACATCTCTGACGTTTGATTGACTTTAATACATCACAACGACAGGTACGCCGACATGAACATAAAATAGTCATTGACAATTCAGGACATATCATGTATGAATACAGTTCATCAACCAGTGGCGCATGTATATAATAAAGCTGATCTCGTACAATTCCACCTTCGTCAGCTACAGCAAAATACAGCAAATATGTGAGTTTACACAACTCCTTTCTGACATCAGTAAGTCAGACATATATATATGGGTCTACAGCAGGCCGCGCAATATGGCGGGCTTATAGATATGATGGCCTCCATGATATTTCTATAACAAACAGGGTGAATCAAACCTTGTTAAATGGCATCACCGCAGATAGCGGGATACAGCACCTGTAACGTTCTTTGGGCATACACCAGCCCAGTGCATATAATATTAGAATTCTTCGTGAGCTCCATTTCTAGTATTCATAAATGGACTCTTTCCCGCCCAGGGAAAAGTCGCTAGCTGGCTACAAAAAGTCATATATCATTCTGGCAATAAAGAAACTGTTTTAAGGGTAAATTACTTTAATGTCCCTTCAGAATAAACATCACAAAACTCACTCGCCTCCTTGGCGCATCAGAATATAACATTAGGGAACAATCTTTAACCATCTTGGTCGAACACACAGAGGACTTTCCCCAAAACCGTCTTGACCCTTTCAAAAACTACAGCTCGACTCCTCTAACACAGGATGTCTTAAATCGCGCCAGAATCTTCGCGCATGCGTCGTGACCCTAGACCCTTGAGCTAAACTCAGATGGGTGAACATGTCAGGAATAGCTGACATCGGTTCTAAAATTAGACGCTGGGTTAACAGACAAGTGGGACAACCACCCCTGATAACTACAATCCCAGTAAAACATGAGTACCTCCCCTTTGATCCAAAAAAAATTAAATTAAAGTTTCCAAAACTAACCAGGTACATTTTACATACCATAGACTCAGCAAACTGACCGCAACAGTCGGTTCTGCTTCTTCTTATGGGTTGGTTCTTTTCACTATGCTCACGCTCGTCTCTGATCAAGGTTGTCGGGGGTAGCTCGTTTCCCAGAAATATCAAGGAGAGTCTACCACGTGGGTTCTTCGTCTTAAACTTAGGCCACGGTTCCCTTCTTGTTCCAGAGATGCTACTTTCTGCTGGTACCACCAATAACTGTGGCAAAAGAATAGAACGAAACGCTCTTCTGAGTATGGCGTTTTCCACCTTATAGTTATGGGTTCCTATCTTCCCATACCACCATCCAAATTAACTCAGACTTTACACTCGATGAGAATTAAATTTAATCCCTCGGGATAAAACTTTCTTTACATTTAAATAGAAAAGCTTTCATAGTTACTTTATATTTAAATAAAAAGGTTAATAATACAGATAGAGTCTGTTTACATATACATCTCCACTGATTGAAAAGTGTTCACAATCTAAATTGAATATGTTATCATTTATATTTACACTGATTGAAAAGTTTGAAAACTTAAATTAATTTAAAAATGAATATTTTCACATAGACATTTACACTGGTTTAAACGTGAAAACTTACATTAATCACAGACTTTTTGCTCAGATGAATAAAAGAGACTTGAATCGGCCTCTTACAAGCGTCTGGGATGTGGTTAATTTAGTAAGTTCCCTCTCTGACTTCGTGTGTGGTCCTTCAGTTTCCGCATTCCCTGTTTCCTTATTTAAAATATTCCTGGGCTATATTGTAGGTCCTGATAAATACTCCACTAAAAGGTTTCCTGTATTTTAAGAAGGAATTCTGAATTGTAATTCTTCACTGTAGCAGTCTGGTGTCTTGACCAGCGATTTCTCAAGTGAAATAGCTTGAGAAAATTATCAGATTATATTCCCTGCCTTCCCACGCTTTCGTTTGTTATGAGCTAGCAACATCTCCAAACATATTCAAACAGGTCGGTTGTGGGTTAATTTTAAAATATTCCGAAATCGGATAATTTTGAATGTAAGCCAGAGGTCAACTCTCCCATATATGGTAATAAGATGTCCGATGCCCTTGTGTACAAACTTAATTACAGATTGGTAAACTCATGTGACCATGTGTTCGAGATGTAGCAATCTTACTTTTATCTAAAGTAATCTTGTTATCCATGTGTTATCTGTAATTTAGCCGATAGCTCTGGCTAATGTACGTGTTAAACTGCCGCGCCTATAGCCAACAAATCTGGGCAGCAACAAGCAAATGGGATTATTATCACCTACAGGGAGTGTTAAATGATTCGACAATACTCAAATATCTGCTACTTAGCGGAAAAATAACGAAGAAAGAAAGAAAAGTGCGACAATTGAGAGCAAATAATAAAAATCAGTACCACAAATGTACCGATACTGCTGAAGTGAAACAAAGATCGATGGGGGCCGCTCCATTCTGTCACAAATACTATTGTTTACTATAGTAGATATATACATACTAACACATTTAATTAATTGCCCTAACAGTTTTACTTGCCCTCATATGTTACAAGTCGTATTCTGCATATTACTGTAGTTTATATTTGTTTATTGAGTGAAAATGCCCTTGTCTATAAAGGTGAGATGCACCTTTGTTTCTTGTATCTGGAAAAGGCATTTGACAAGGTCCCTTGGAGCAAACTTTGGGACTGCTTGCCAAGGAAGAACATTCCAGCACCTCTGATACGTACTATACAGAGCTTCTAATAGTCTTGCTGAAATTATGTGAGGGCGGTAAATCATAAGTCAGAAGAGTTCAGAACCACCATTAGTGTAAGACAAGGTGATATCCAGTCACCATGTCTTTTCATATTCCTCATGGATGATGTCATCAAAACATGTAAGGAGATGGCAAGAAAATATTCAGTGGGGTAATGGAAGACGAGACAGGTCTGTATTTCAGAGCTGGCATTTGCCGATGATATTGCCCTCGTTGCTAAATCAGAGGCACATCTTCAATACAACCTGCAAGTCTGGAAGGAAGAGACGGAAAAGATAGGGATGGTCATCAGCAGCTCCAAAACAAAAACCATGGTAATACCACGAGGGGAAAGAAGATATCAGATTAAGCTGGGAGAACAGGTCCTGGAGCAGGTCAACAGCTTTAAGTTCCTCGGAGCTGTCATAGGCTGGAAGGGAGGCATCAAAGAAGATTTAGCTACCCGAAGAGCAGCAGCTGGGACACTTGTTCAGGCCATAAGGATTCCTCAGCAAAAGAAAAATTAGAAGGAAATCGAAGATGGCTGTATACCACTCCACCTGTGTCCCAGTCTTGACGTATGGATGCAAGTCATGGGCAATGACTACAACACACAAAAGTCAGATCCCAACCTCAGAAATGAGGTATCTGAGAAAAGTGGTTGAAGTAACAAGAAGAGACATGGTCCGCAACCAGACGATTCGTCAAGACCTAAAAACCCAACCCCTGCAGACCCAAGTAGAACAGTCCCAACTCAGATGGTTTGGCCATGTCTGCAGAATGGGAGACGATCGGCTGCCAAGGCAGGTATGGAATGCTAAGAGCCAAGGATACAGACTTCCAGGACGACTCAGAGTCCGCTGGAAGGACAACATTAGACAATCTCTGAAGGATCGAGAATTAGAATGGAACCAGGCCAGGAAGAAGACAGCTAATAGGATAGTATGGCGTTCTCTCTTCCAAACATCTACACTTCATGGTAGAAGAGGAACGACTAAGTAAGTTAATTATTCAATTATAAGAACGTAAATCAACTCGAGCCAAGTAAAACTGCTAGGCGATTAAACATCGACCCCACACCTCAGAAGTTCTTGAAAACTGTTCAACATTTCAACGACACATTTTATTCCAATATCAACAATCACTTGTATTTACAATTTCGGAAATCATATGAGACTTACGTATTATTACATTTATATAACACTTGACCATATAATGTACTTCATTGAGTTTATCTATACCAACACTTCTTAACATTATATCGTTCATAGAATAATATGTATCACTTAATATGAATGCCCCTCGTAGATAGTATTATTTTTAATAATCAAAATGAACTATTAGTCTGAGCCACACACGATTATAAATACTAATAACACATGACCTAGAAAAAATACTCTGTCATATAACTGGAGTGATAAACACCACTCACAGCAAACACGACCGTACGCCTACACGGATAAACACATAATCTCATGTAACTACTCAAAACAAAGATATGCATCACAAAAACTCATAGTTACATGCACATCGATGCCTTTCTGCGCTACAAAGAGCTTTAAATTTATGAAATCTTATCGATCGCGCCAAAAAGGATCGTAACTGTAAGCATTCACGTGACGACCGGTAAACACACAGACGTGGGAAAACTATAACAATGATATATATATTATCTAGAACGAGCTGACCAAACACTATTATTAAGTTCAAGAGCGATTTTAATATCAGGAAAAATCGGCTCACAACATCAAAGAAAGTACATCAAGGAGAATACATATACACATAGTCATAAAAATTCAAGGAAATGTTGCAAGGATGATAGCCCCCTTATAGGGTTAACTCTAGGTTTAGCCCAGCCCCGTTAAGAGAACAGATGATGGCGCCAGAGTCACAGATACATAGGGTTTGATTCTAAGAGTTTTCGTCGTTTTATCTCGTAATTATATGCACAGAGTTTGAAAAAAAAATCTGATTTAACCTAAGACAAAAACACAAGAAACTCTAGCCTTAGCAACAAATTATGCAGATTGAAAAAAACAATTAGGACAGCAACAGGGTGTCAAAGATATAATAGTGAAAATATCACTCAAACCAGCGTACACTCATTCATTCCGCCATGGCCTCTCATACAGGTACTCACGACTTTGCTCGCTGCCTCTTGGAACACACTGATTTTAGATTTTCACACAGACTCAAAAAATGCAGTCTTCTGCCAAGAAGTCCCCAGTTCCAAAAGACGTATTTAACTTGGAGTCTCCGGGAACGACTACTTGGGTGTGCAAATTTGTTCAAATGTCTGATTAAGTCACCTAAAATTATTCCAGGCGCGGGAGTTAGCAGAGCACAGTGTCAATAGCGTAGGTTTCTAGAAATGATGAATGTCAGGTCGGTGCCTTCCCTCAGTATAGGATTCACTTTAGTCACACCACAGATTTGTCCACAAAAAATATATATATATATAGTCGGGAAATGTTAGTTAATACTTGAAGTATTACGCGCCACCAGGCAGAAAAATTACGTAGAGTTTCTAGAAGAAATTAAGATCTGGCTCCAAGGTCCAGTATTTATCATTACAGTCTTTGAAAAACCCGTTATTGGGATATAGTATTTCTGGCTAACTCGGGTTGCATATGCACTGTTAGACCAGTGGTACTTAAGAAACCCACGTGGTTCCACATAAGGACTGTCTATTTCTTCACAAGTATGGAAACTACTACTAGGTGCTGGTAAAGTTAGGGTCACCCCAAAACTTTCACTGTGTGGAGGAAAAATAACACATATAATATAATAAACAGAATCTGTACTGGTTATAACTTACATTTAAACTTGCAAGCAGAGAGCTTTGCTTATCATTTAAACTTCCCGTGACGTAAGTTATATTTAAAAATCAGCAATCCTCATGAATTAGGAACACGTGCGTATTCCGTCACCATTCATGAGGCTCGATTCTAGAGTTTATACGTTAGTTTAGAAAAATACACTCGACTGAGTATTAGCGGTTAAATTAAATTCATAAATAGCTACAATTACCGTTATAAGCTAGAAATTTTAATTTTATTCTGCTTTCCACTGAATGCTTCCCTAGAAAATATAATAGCCTACCACTTTATTTCTCTTCTGCGCTAAAGAAATAGATTAAAATGAATTAAGCGATTAAACACTTTAACACTCACAAAATCTATATATCTATCATATTAATTACCTCAACCACAGAATTACAGATAGTCGCACAACTTAAGAATAAAAATGCTGAAAATATTTCTGGAAGTCTAGAAGTTCGACAAATTGCCGAAACAAACTGAGATCTTCGCTAACAGCTATTCTGTTTACGAGCAACCTATCTACTGTGAGTCTATGAGCGAGAATGAAATTAAAGTTTCAAACTTGGCCAATATCTTTAAAATCGGACACAGGATCCTAATCTTATTTCGCCAAGCGAAATAGTCTCCCCCCCCGTCCGTATAACACCTTCGTCCGCTTATCGCGTGACGTAACAGCCATCAGTGGCCGAGGGCTTGCATGAGTTGCAAATCTCAGACCACCGTCTGCAGTGCGGAGTGGATGTTCACGCTAAGCCGGGTTTTTTCTGACGAAAAACCTCATGCGTTTACTGAAATGCAGACTCTCTGTCTACTTTCCATGTCCCTCGGGTGAATTTTCACGCCCCAGGCCAGAGACCCTCAGACGAATGTCTAGCGAATGCTGTAAATTCACGCCTATCGTCCGACCAGCGCGACTGACATGTACGCAATACCACCCAGGTGCGATTCTCAGTTTTAGAGAAAGGAAAACAGGTAAAGTTTGCGAATTATATGAAAATAATATTCGCAAAACGAATGGATGAAAAATATACAGGAAAAAGGAAATACAGAGATAATAAAAGAGAGAATTCGGGTGAAAGAATAGGAAGAAGATGTAGGAAATTAAATGAATATAAACCCTACGTGACACCAAGACTCAAATAGAAACGTAGAGACAAGTATAGCCGTATATATTTCTGCTTCCCTTAATTTCCGTCGCAGAAACGATATAGAGATAGCAGCAATAGAACGTGTATGGTTGAAAATAGTTACCAAACCAGGGATCATTTCTAGTCGGGTATCTTTATCGAGGTCCGAGTGCAGGAACTATCTGGTATTAAGATTTCATCACTATTACGGACTAAGAATTAGCCGCCCACAAATAAATTAATCTTCTAGGCGTTCAACATCGACACGCACACTGTAAACCAAACACAGAAACATATCATAATATCAAACAACGTAAAACAAATAGCCAACCAACCTACCAGAGTTACACAAGCAACATCCACATTTATCAACCCTATCTACGTAACGTATGCAGAGTTCTTCATGTAGGACAGCTCACAGAACCGTTTGGGATAGGAACAGGAGTACGACAGGGATGCTTCTTGTCTCCATTTCTTTTCTTACAAGCAATAGACTGGGTTATGAGATCATCGACAACACACAACAGAAATGGGATCCAGTGGACTCTGACTAAGCAGTTGGATGATCTGGATTTTGCTGATGACTTGGCGCTTCTGTCCCATAACCGTAATCAGATGCAAAACAAATTGAAAACACTCCATGAGAGGTCACAGCAATTGGGTCTGAAAATACACAGGGAAAAGACAAAAATAATGAGAATAAATGCAGGTAATGATAACAGGGTTGAACTTGAAGAAACACCAATACAAGATGTAGAATCATACACATATCTTGGCAGTAATATAGACAAAGTTGGAGGGATAGACAGCGATATCAAAATAAGAATACAAAATGCAAGAGGAGCTTTCACTGCATTGGGAAATATATGGAGATCAAGAGAAATCGGATCCAACACGAAAATAAGAATTTTCAACACAAATGTGAAGTCCGTCCTATTGTATGGCTCTGAGACTTGGAGAACAACAAAAACAACAACCAAAAAGCTACAGACTTTCATAAATGGGTGCTTGCGTAGAATAGAGGGATTAAAATGGTATGACAAGGTTACCAACGTGGAACTGATGACAAGAACTAGATAAGTGCCAGTGGAACAAGAGATAAGAAGACGATGGCGATGGATAGGATACACACTGAGGAAACCTGTTGATAGCATTACAAGGCAGTCCTTTTTCTGGAACCCTTAGGGCAAAGAGAGGCAGAGGTAGACCAAGAAGCACATGGAGAAGAGAGCTGGAAACAGAGGTGAAAATGATGAGGAGAACGTGGAAAGAACTTGAGATGATGGCACGTGACAGGAGGGCTTGGCATGTGTTTGCTGAAGGTCTATGCTCCTTTGGGAGTGGAGGGTTATGATGATAAGATCTATGTAACGTATTCAAGAAAATATCACAGAATGCTTTGTTCCTATTGTTGCAGTGAAAGTTCACTATCCAATACACTGCATCTGATCAAAAAACAAAATTTAAGCTCTCAGAAATAAACATATACGTATTAACTTTAGAAGTTAAAAAAAAACCGTGATATATTATGGCATTTTTTAGATAAGATGTAGGGACTAAAGTTCTGGGTATATTAAAATGTTTTTGTAGGTGCTGGGCTTTGGGAATGATGGCTAAGAGGATATATATATATATATATATATATATATATATATATATATATATATATATATATATATATATATATATATATATATATATATATATATATATATATATATATGGCATATTTTGTTGAAGCGAGTGGGCACGTGATATGCATCGCTGTCACATTTATGTTTCACCTTGCTCTCGCGTTTCCATAATTTGTGTTTCCAGTGTGCGTTTATTTTGTAGCTCAATATAGTTTTGTTACTGTTGCAATCATAACACAATATTTTATTTTTTCGTTCCTTCTTTTCGATTCCAGAATTAAAATAAAATGAATATTACAAACAAACAAAAAAATTAAAAAATTAAAAAACGACATGTCATGAGACAAAAGAGACAATAGATGATCGTAATCAAAGAACATAAGAAAAAATATATTCATATAAAAACGCAGCATAAAATAGAAACTACTTCGACCACTTTCACCATAAAACAAAAACATTGATGTAGGAAAACATTTATACAGAAAATATGTACATACTAATAAAGTAGTTAAGAAAGACAAATCACAAACAAATGCGCACCAGAAATAAGGTCAAATGTTGACGTAAACTACTATGGCGTGTATCATCTCATCTGCTCCGCAGTAGTGGTCCAACAATGGCTAAATTAGAATATAATGATGAGGATATTCAAAGGTATCTACCTTCGCTCAAGATTACTCTTGGCAGAGATGTAAATAGAAGAATAATGCTTTTATTCAAGGGAGCCTTACAGGATGTTAAAGAAAAGCAAGCACAACAACTAAAATCATCTAGGATGTCATGAACTTTTAATATTTTCCCGCCCCATATATGAGGTAATTTTGACTGGTGTTATTGAGCCCCCAGCTGAAGGTGATTCAGACCTCCACTTATATAATAGCTATGTACATCACGATATCATCCTCTACTTCCTGCTGTCTATGGAGCCTAGGGCCCCCTCTGTTGTTGGTTCCTTGTGAGGAAACCCGCACGAAGCAGTCATCAGCTTTTATAGTGGTGGTTCATGTGTCAAATTATTTACAGTGATGAGCTTTCCAGCTTCCTATGCAAATGCACATCCACCCGCAAATTATACATGTCAAAAAGAAAAATATGAAATGATAAAATACATATTACATCTTACCCCAAGTTTTATCGGGCGAATTAAACACATAAATTTTGCACTGGAAACGCCTGAATATTGTCGAACAACTGATTCTGTCTCTTTCAGGAGTTAGGTGTCTAATTTAAAGCTCTTGAACTAAGATCCTAGATCTTAAGGGACAAAGGAGTTTTCTCTGGGGCCACTCTATTCTAATTCTATAATTCACGTCCAGTCCTCTGTCCTGTCCTATATTTGAGTCGTACATTATGTGTTCCTGGCGGTCTATGATTCCTCCTTGACGAATTTTGAAGTGAGTGAAGTAGACTTACAAGGCGCAAGGTTATAACAAAGGTTTTTGCTCACTCGCCATTGCTACTTTGATTAGGGGTCAAATGAGGAGCAGTCTATCTTTGCATCTCAAATGCCAAACAAATTGCAAATAACTGATTTTGGTAGGGGACTATTGCCCACTAGCCTCGTGTAGTATATTCTACATGACAACATAAGATTTGTTTTCCAACTCCATTACCGTATAATGTCTTGCTGCTTCCGCAGGTATTTATCATGTTTACAACTCCCTGCTTCATAGATCTATCGCTGACAAGATGTTACTTGCTCGTAATTATCCATTACAACAAGGTCTGTGCTAAAGCAGTTTCGTAGTTTTTCGTGCTCCAGCATCACTCTTTGTTATTTTACTGTCCGTATCTCAATCTTTACCAGGATCGTCATCGCGACATATTTGCTAACTGCTGCTTTATCTCCAAATAACGTCTGTCCATCCATAATGGAACACAGCGAATAACATGTTTCGTGTATTTTCCCAGACAAGAAGTCTGAATTAACAATAGGAACGTCGCTCAGTGCAGATCCTTACTCCACCTAGAGAGGTTATAAACGAAAAGTCAATGTGGCAACTTCGCTCTACACAAACAATGTCAATGTTGTAACAAAACAGGTGAAGAAATCAAGGTAATGTGTAAGGGAGTAAAAAAAATATGACAAAAGACGATAAGAAAATGAAAGCGAAAACCACATATGCTGGAAAAATTAGCACGTAGAAAGAGTGGAAGATAAATGTTATGTTACCGTAAGAACTAGAACTATACTGAATATAAGTAACAAATCAATTTAATTTAAAATCAAATGGTTTCTAAATTAAGAAATGCAGCTTGACTGGCTGAGAGTCTAGTCATCAGAAGGAGCGAAGACGACGGTTGACCATTTGCTGTCCAATGCGCATGCACTAGTGTCAACATCCGGGAGTAGTTATGGGACTATTTAAACGCAATCGTTCAGTATGAAAACACTACAATCACTCCCCAGCAAATTATGGGCAGGGATCAAATCTGATGGGTGGACGATTTCTTCTTTCTGATCGCCTTGGGGGAACTGGAACAACCACTGATCTGTCTTCTGAAATCTGCTCCGGAACAGTAAGTCTGAAATTTGGTGAGGATTTGTGGACTTGTTCCAAGATGGATTGATTTAGCAGAAAGTCATCTGATTCTGGTGTCGCCATACAGTCTGGTGACTGTCGACGTGCACAAAGTACATCATGTTTCCAAGTGTGCGTAGGACTTGTCTGTGCAACCAGGGATCACCCTTTGGTGAAAAATTCTTGACGAATACAGAATCTCCATTGTGGAACTTTGATTCCTTATTTCAACTGGGCCTACTTTTCGTTGTTGTCTGTGGCATTATAAGTGATAACTGTGTCCTGGGTTGACGGCCGAGCAGTAATTTTGCAGGTGATTTGCCTGAGACTGTGCTTGGTGTTGTCCTGTATGCGAAAAGTAATTCATCTAGCGCACGGTATCGAGTGCTTCCTCCTCAGCAAATCTTTGTCATAGCGGACTTGAAAGTACGAACAAAGCGTTCTGCTTCGCCGTTGGATGCCGGATGGAATGGCGCTGTTGTGAGGTGCTTGATTCCGTGTGAAATACAAAATTTACGGAACTGATGAGAAGTGAATTGCGTTTCGTTGTCAGATACGATGGTATCTGGAAAACCTTCATAGAGGAAGATTTAGCTGTTCATCATTGAATGGACCAGCAAAGTCCACGTGTATCCTTTCTCATGGACGTTCGGTATCTGGCCATGACTGGTAACGTTGATGTGGGCTAGTCTGATTAGCTTTACACGCATCACAACCAGTCGTTACAGCTTGGATGTCCGCATAGATATTTGACCACCAGCAGTGTCGCCGTGCCAACTGCATCATCATGACAACCCCAAAATGACTGTGTTGCACTAATTGAAGCGATGCAGGAACAAGTACTCTGTTCGATTCAGCTTGCCATAGTTGTATGCCATTGTGAACCGCAATATTCACGCGACTATCAAAATGTGCTTTGATGTCAGTGTCCTTTTGTGACAGAGATTCAGGCCACCCCTGTAATATATACTGTCGAACTCTACTGAGTAGCTTATCTTTGGCTGTTTCGTTTTCAACCCGCTGTGAGCCCAAAGGGATGTCTGCTATAGCATCTTCATTCTTCATAGTTACAGAAAAGAATGAAGCTTCTGACTTGTCAAACCTTGGATCTGCTCTCATTGGAAGTCTGGAAAGAGCATGCGCGTTAGCGTGTTTTGCCGTGGGCCTGTATTTCATCACAAAGTTATTTGACATTAAAAGAAAAGTAAGCGTTGCATAGTTAGGTTTGGTAAATTCTGATCTGGAGAAAATATCTCTAACAAGGGTTTGTGGTCCCTCTGAAGTTCAAAGGGCCTTGAGAGTCTGTACAGGTATTGGTGAAATTTATTCACAATGAAATTAATAGACAATCCTTCTTTTTCAATTTGACTGTGGTTTCTTTCAGTTTGAGTCATCGTCTTTGATTCACATGCGATAGGTTTTTCTGATCCATCTTGGTATCTGTGTGACAAAACCATCGCTCCTATGCCGTACGACGATACATCTGTTGCAAGGATGATCGGACGATTTGGTTCGAAGTGAACCACCTGTGTTGCATTTATAATAGCTGTCTTAAGAGCTTGAAAAGGGCCTTCCTGAGCTTTGTTCCAAGAAAATGGAGTGTCCTTTTTCTTGAATCTGTTTAGGGGTGCACATAGCTCAGAGTAACTAGCAATATATTTATGGTAATACTTTATTTTGCAAAGAAACGATTGTAATTCCACCATGAGATTCCTTGATCTAGGTAGCTGCTTGATAGCTGCAATACCTGATTCTGAGGGACGTAAACCAGCAGTTGAAATTATGTTGCCTATGTACTAAACTTCTGACTTGAAAAATTCACATGTGGACTGGTTACACCGGCGTCCGAACAGTTCTTCTGGTGTTTGAAGATGTTCCTTGTCAGATTTATGAGTGACAATTATGTCATCCAAGTAATTTGAGCAACCTTCCAAACCTCCTATAATTTCCTCAATGAAACGCTGAAAAATTGCAGGTGCACTTGAAATTCCAAAAGCTAGCCTCTGATAATGAAATAAGCCATGTAGTGTGTTGATGACAACAAGCTTTTCAGATTCATCATCAAGTTCTATTTGTAATAGGCATCTGAGAGATCTATTTTGGTAAAGTGCTTCCCATTCTGCAATTTCTTAAATATTTCCTCAGGTATTGGAAGGGAGTACTGTTCAACCTGAATCTGAGAAATTATGGTTACTCAAATTCTAACAGTGTCGTTTGGTTTTAGTACAACTACAATAGGTGCAGCCCAGTTGCTAGAATGTACTGATTTAATTATTCCTAAGTCTTCCAACTTTTTTATTTCTGCTTTGACTGCGTCCTCTTGTGCAAATGGTACTGGACTTGTCTTGTGAAATTTCGGAACTGCATTCTAGCCAACATGTAAGTGAGCCATGAATGTTGTGCATGTTCCTAATCCTTTGTTGAAAACATTAGGGAATTTGCTGTTCTTTCACTTGAGCGATGGCTCCGACCGAAAAAAAGTTTAAACTATATTAATGACTGCTGGAGGAACTTCGTTTCGTTCTGTTACCGTGAGTCCAAAGGCCATGGTATATCGAAAAGATTAGCATCATGAGGTGTATCTGCAACTACTTGCCTCAGTGTGCGTACTTTGTCAACCAACTTGACATCAACGTTGGTCCATCCTTTGATTGGGACGTTAATCGCTTCATAGCCGTTAAGTCGAGAATTAGGTGGTTTTAGGCGTGGTGATCCGATATCAGCGTATCCTTTCAAACCAACAAAGGTGCATGAGCAACCTGTGTCCAAGAGAAATTTCACAGGTTTGTTATTGACTAGGACATTAAGGAGAAACATGTCCTTGTGTTCTTCAATATCAATCAATTTGACATCTGTACTTGATCTGTTGTCCTTTGTTTTGTTTGACAACCTGTCTGTGCTGGAACTGCGTCGTGAGCTGCTTTTGGCGGAACGTACTGAATTCCTTGAGTTGCATACAGAGGATAATTGGACACGTTTTCCATAAACATTGCAAGTAGACTTCCCGTATCTATACACTGATCTTTCATGCTTCACTTAATACGCTGGACATGACTTCAGTTTATTGGTTCCTGAAGAGTATTGTGTTCTGATCTGTTGTGTAGCTGAACGAGTCAGTGAGTGATTGTGACCTTTTCTTTCTATACTTGGACTTCATTACATGAATATCTGACTGAATTGTGTCATCTCCTATGAGAGTTTCATTGGTAAAACATATAGATTCATATAAAACTGCTATATATCTTGTATGAAATCTTCTCCAGAGATGGATGTTCTTCAGATAAAGCCGCTCTACGCATAAATTCATGAGGTGTATGTTGTATTACCATAACACGAATTCTTTCATCAACCAGCGACTGACCATATCCATCTTTAGGGCAGATACATTTGCAATCATTTGCTAGACCTCGTAATTCTGCAATCCACTGTGAGTATGTTTGGTCAGGCTACTTCCTTGATTGCCAGAATTTGTGTCGTGCAATAATGAGAGGAATGAGCTGTTTAAAATGTGTGGTAAATTTAGCAGTGAGCTCATCGTATGAGAAAGTAGAAAGGTCCTCTGTTCCAAACAACTTCTGTGCTAGCTGATATAAGGAAGTTCCTATCCAAGATAGAAAAAGTGGCATTTCATCTTTCTGTCGATCAACCCATGTGCATCAAAATGATGAGTCAGCCTCTTTAAATATATGTCCCAGCTATCCTTCTTCAAAGCAAATTCTGGGACAGGAGGAATATGTGGTTTTAGGACCTGTGAGGAGGTACTTGCTTCTGAGACTGTCGTAGATCTAGCTGTTTGCTGCTGTTCTCTTATTTCGTTCTGTTCTTTTCTGTTTTTTGCTCTTTTTTGTTGCTCAATTTGTTGATTTATTTGCAGCATAAGCAATAGAGAATCATAGACATTTCTGATGATGATGAGTTGCCATCGTATCAAATGTGGTGAATGGACAGCGAAAATGGTATATGGGTATTGTCCAAATTTACGACGTGGATGTGATAAAAACGTGAAAAAAATACCGGTTAAAACGTGTTGTCGTGTCTCTGGCCTATCCAGTGCGTAACTAGGCCTACTAGTTTTGTAAGTACAAAATTACCCGTGTCGTAAGCGCAAAATGCGTCTGTCGTAGGTGCGAAACTCCTCGTCACCAAATGTTATGTCGGATTTTTGGATTTAATTTAAAATCAAATGGTTTCTAATATAAGAAATGCAGCTTGACTGGCCGAGAGCCTAGTCATCAGAAGAAGCGAAGACGATTGACCATTGCTGTGCACTGCGCATGCACTAGTGCTAACATCCGGGTGTAGTTATGGGACTTTTTGAACGTAATCGTTCAGAATGAAAACTCTAAAATAATAATGATGGAGTAGAGAGAAAAGCATGAAAAATAACGAACGTATTTTGTAACAACTATAACACAGTTAAAAGTGACGTCACAATTAAACATGAACAGAAATTTATTAATTTCAATATTAGTGAATGATTTCACCGCAAAATGTTGCTGAGACATGTAAGAAATTCTAATAATATGTCCATAAATAACGCTCCAGAATAGCTACTACTTACTTACTTTGTCATTCAAATGTTATTCTGGGGTGAAGAGGTTTGCCAGAAAGAGCAGCATAATATTCTACGGGCTGTCTTCCCCCTTGCCTGGTTCCAGTCTAGTCCTTGGTCTCTCAGAAATTGGCTAATGTTGTCCTCCCAGTGGATTATGGGTCGTCCTGAAGGTATGGATCCCGTGTTCTTAGTTTCCATACTTGTCACGGTAGCCGATCTTCTCTCATTCTGCAGACATGGCCAAACCATCGTAGCTGAGACTGTTTTACTCGGGTCTGCAGGAGCTGTGTTTTGAGACCTTGCCGAAACGTCTGATTGCGGCCATGTTTCTTCTTGTTACTTCAACCAACTTCCTCAGATACCTCATTTCTGAGGTTTGGAGCTTGCTTTTGTGGGTTGTAGTCGTTGTCCATGACTCGAATCCGTAGGTCGACAATAACATATGTGGAGCGGTTTACAGCTATCATTGTCTTCTTGCTTACTTATCTTTTACTGACGAGTCCTCAATTTATGGCCTGAAAAAGCATTCCAGCTGCTGCGCTTCGGGTAGCCAACTCTTCCTTGATGCCTCCCTTCCAGTCTATGACAGCTTTTGTATGGCGCAAAATGCTGGGGAGTAACATAAAAGGAAATGTCCAAATTATATTCATTACACACAACCTGGGCAAAGAAAATTTTTCGAGTTTTTCGGCCGAATACCATCTACACCCATGAATTGCTTATACCGTGCAGTTAAAAAGGTATGCAAACCATCATTGCACGCTGGAATTGAGTGGCCATGTGTCCCCAGAAGGGACCCTGACACAATCAAAACTGCTATTTGATGGATCCCAACAGGATGGCGAAAGAGAGGCAGACCAAAGACAACCTAGCGGAGAACGCTGGAAGCTGAGATGCAAGGCATGAACCAGAGTTGAGGCATGGCACGAAGGATGGCCACCGACCGAGCAAAATGCGGACAGTTTCTTGCTGCCTTACAGGACTCCACTAGGCATGATGACCACTGACTGCTTTGTCAGTCAATGGCTAAGGATCCATGAAGACAAATATGATGTCTTTTTCCATCTCGCAAAATCCCTATGGTTTTTGTTTTGGGGCTACTCATGGCCATCCATCTCTTCTCCAGCTCTTCCCTCCAGACGTGCAGGTTGGATTGAAGATGTGCATCTGATTTAGAAATCAAGGCAACATCATCGGCAAATGCCAGCTCTGAAGTACAAACCTGTCTCAACTTCCATTACCCCACTGAATACTTTCCTTTCCTCTCCCTACATGTTCTGATGACATCGTCTATGAGGAGTATGTGAAAATAAGATGATAGAATATCACCCTGTCTTACACCAATGGTGTTCCTAAACTCTTCCGACTTATGGTTTACCGTCCTCACATAATTTCTGCAAGTCTTGTAGAAGCTTTTTGTAGCACGGATCAGAGGTAGGTACTGGAATGTCTTTCTTTGCAAAGCAATCCCAAAGTTTGCTCCAGGGGACCTTGTCAAACGCGTTCTCCAGATACAAGAAACAAAGATGTATCTCACCTTTACACTGACAGGCCTTTTTAACTCAGCTGTCTGAGTACTTTGTGGCTCGGCTGGGTGTCTGTGTATCTGCTCCAGGATTCTAGAATAAATTTTACTAGGGACACTGAGAAGGGATTTGATTTCCACATTGTCGGTTGTCACAATTTTATAAATATGGGTGTTGTGTTGGCAATCTCTCAATCCTTTGGTATTTTCTTGTGGCACCAGACTGCCTTTAGGATCCTCGGGAGTAATAGATCGCATGTTGCTCCCATGTACTTAACCATTTATATTTTTATACCATCATGTCCTGCTGCTTTGCCCTTCTTGATTTTCTCCAGTACTGCCTTCAGTTCTTCCATCTTGATGCCATCTTCGATACCATTGGTTTCATTTTCTGTGATAGTGCTTATCATTTCTGAAGCTTGACCTTGCTCTCCATCAAGGAGCTCTGAGAAAGATTCTTTCCATCTTTCCACTACTTCATTTGGGACAGAAAGCAATTTGCCTTGCTTGTCGTTTATAAATTTAAGAGAGCACTGTTTTTCCTTGCTCAAGTTCTTTAGGGTGTTGTAGAACAATTTCTGGTTTTCTTGGTGTGACATAATTGTGCTCTCTCTTCTCCTCTCCGGCACCATTGAACTACATTTGCTGTGCGTACTAAATTATGTGCATTTTTCAATTGTTAGCACATTTTTTCCCCTACTGTCATTGTTCACGTTTCACGCTTTGATGCATGACAGGGCCAGACAAGCGTATCGCCCATCCCTGAGAGATTAATTGAGTCCCTCAAACGTGTTAATACCACATTGATTCCAGTTAAATGCGAGCAGGAAGTGTTTGCTTAAGATTGCATAACTACTTCCGACTCGACAGCAGGGTTAGGTGATTGTAGATTAACGCAATCTTTAAAGACATTTGGAAGAGTGAGAAGGAAGTGTGATATGAGTAGACTTTGACAACATTTGTCAGATGTAGCAACTCCTTATAAGGATGATGACTGAATTTTTCAAACACATAAGTCATACAGAATACTTCATGAGAAAAAGTTTTCATAACATGTACTTTGAATGTACTGGCTGGCATTTGCGCGCCAATAATCAACCGCACTGAATGGGAGTTTGTCAGAAAACGCTACGTGGAAGTGTGGGCCGGGAACTTACGATATCACGTGGAAAACCTTTGACATACGGCACTGCATTCCCAAAAACGACAACGTAGACAGCTCGGACCTTGCCACGGAAAAGAATAGAGTTGGATTCTGAATTTATAGGACCGGACAAAATGTATTAAGAACATCTCTGTACATCAGTAGAAAACTCGCCAATATCAATACGGAACCCGGAGTTCTACAGGACCACTCACAAGTCACAGAGGGATTCTGAAATAGAAATAATACCCTAGACGTGTGTTCGAGGCATATGTGTTAAGTTGCCAAGACTTTTCTACTGAACAAGACCAGTATGAGGCTACTCGACTAATTATGGGACGACCCTGAGAGACCGTTTACTGTGGTTTGAAGCTTGAAATCGACACCTGCCGATTCTTGCCTTGACCCGGAGAGGTTCCTTCCTGAACTGATCTGGAAACGTGCCCCTCACCACAGAGACGAATCTACGGAAAAGCAACATCGGCAGTTCAGTATTTTGGCAAGTCACAATTTTAAAATACCAACAAAACAATCGAACTTTATTTTGCTAAATTCATCAAGCCTATAAACTTTTCGGTGAAGAAACCTAATTATTTTTCATAATCACCAGTCATATTTGTTTACATCTGTTTCAAAGTAACTGATCATTAAATTTGTATGTGTTGATTTTGACACATTCCTATTTGAATTAAATCATTACAGAGAAAAAGGCATACGCATGATCCAGAACCTCTAGTATATACAGTCATGCGCCACTTAACGTCCACGATAGTTCTGTGAAATAGGACGTTATGCGATTTGGACGTTGTGCGAACACCATATTTTATACTAAGCAAAGTTATATGAGATACTGTATTGTACCTGTATTGACTAAAAAGACCAGATAATGTACACATACAGTACTGTATTTCAGCTAATGTACTGTTTCTGGCAAGGTAATACAGTACGGTATATGGGTTAAGTACAAAAATAATGTATACTGTACATGGGCTAATATGTCATCTGTACATACCACAATTGGAGCTTGCAGGGCTAACGTAGAGTTGGGTGAGTCTGGAGGCTGTTGCTGGTACAGTTCTGTACTGTTCAAGATACTGAACTTACACTAAATTACTTTATGTACACTATAATACACCGTACAGCTGTATGTACAATAAATACTTTTCTTATTTTATTTCTATAAACTAACCTTAATTTACTTTGTAAACTTTGATTTTTAAACTTTAAAGTTTTTTTTTCACTTTTTAAACTTTTATGTAAAACACTTTCTTAGCCTATATCACACACAATTTAAGTAAGAGGGGCAGGATCATCTACATCACTGTCCTCAGCTTCCTCATAGTGTTCCACTGGAGGAGTTTAAGGTCTAATAATTTCCATTGATTAACTGTCACCAACAATGACAATATCATCTCCTATAATGCCTGAAGGACCTGGCTGAGGCTCTTCTTGGGGAGGAGTTGGCTTCTTCAGGAATATGTCAAGTGTTGTTTGCCTAGTTTGCTTTTTCTTCTCTTCATATATTTCTTTATATGCAGCAAACACTTCATAAGCATCCCTCTCTATCAATAAAAACCGTTCAGTGTTTGGGTCCATCTCTTCAACATTCTTCAGCAAACTGTTAAGCTCTGCAAAGAATTTTGCTAACCCCTTAACAGTGAACCTCTTCTGCACCTGTTCTTCTTCTCCTTCTGCAGTTTTCTTTTCCCTTGTCTCTTCTTCAGCTATTCTCTCTTGTTCTAGCTCCAGCAACTCTTCATTTGTCAGTTCCTCAGGTACCAGCTCTAGGAGTTCTTCAATATCCTCACTGTCTTAATTAATGTCTTTATTAATGTCAAAAGAACGTATCTACAATTAGGCGAACACTGTGCCTCAATATAAAGTTGAATGGATCTCAAAATACAGTCTTAACGTTGACGTTCTAACTGGTCAGGAAGTTGTTCTTTCATACATCTGCCTACTGTTATGTTTTCTACGTCTAGCTGTTGTCAAACTTGCTGAGTAATTCTTTAAACAAATTCTACTAGGTTATTCTGGCTTGGATGTAGTACACTGGTCCACTACCAGAGGTTGAAACTTTATCCGTTAGCCCTTTAAATATTCGTTAATGACGTTAGTCTATGTCTGTACTGGTTAACCCTGATTGTACGTGATTCTCGAACTATCTTCAGGATTGCAATCTAGTAAATGATCTACATACCATTTTCCTTGACGAGATGCTCGAACCAATTAACTTGACCATAACTCGATAACAACATACTGTTGTTGGAAGAATCTTGACCTGTCTTCTCTGCAAAACTGCAGTCAGTACTAGACTTTATAATAGTACCTGAGCTAGTTTCTTCACTCTGCCTTCTACATCGTACAGATGTCTACCCTTGTTAGCCTATGCTAACTTTCACATAGATGGCTAACAGCAAGGAGTAAAGTAAAGGATAAAAAGAGAGAACTTTTTCCGATTACTCACGGGTTTATATACCCCTATGTCATGTGACCAAGTCCCCCTATTGACAAATCATAACTCTTTATTCTACTCTCAGTTATCTCCCTTTTCCTATGACGTTACCTCCCCTATCCTAAAAAAAAGATTTGTCCCCCAGGACAAATTTTTCTCTCCCCTTGATTAATACGCTTTCTCTACCCTTTAAACCTAACTTGTACTTCCTTGACCAGTAATACCATACATAAACACACAAATAAAATATACATCATCATTCTACCCACATGAAATAATCCCTTATATATTCATCATCTTCTTCCCACTACCTCATCATATAGTAATAATATTATACTAACTACAAAACATACTCTGTAATCACTACTATTTGTGATTTGCGTATACATTGTACGCTTCTTTCATCCACATTTTATTATACCTTCCACACTCCATTTTCACTCTCAACCTCTCCATTTCCTACTTTGTTTCCGAGCTCAACCTTTTAAGTATTCTCTCATATCCAGCTCTATTTGTCTACCATCGTAAGTCATTCCATCATGACCTACTGAACATCATCATACTCGTACTCACTTTCTTATTTACTTCTTCTGTAGCTAACACCTTTTTTTGGTAATGTACTGTAACTGCCTTTTACTCTTAATTTACAATAGATACAGCCGTTTGTGACCAATTTAAAACATCATGGTGTCACTGATTCTTTATTACTGCTATCCCCCTGGCTCAACCCTTCACATATCTTTGGACCTAAAAAAAAAATCTGTGGTCCCCTAATATAAACTACTTGCGTTTCCGTATCGTCTATCTATACCTAATATTTTTAATCTTCTTTCTATTTCGCTTATGTCACGTGCCTCCGCACCCCTCTGTTCTGCTATCATTTTATCCATATTTTCCATTGTCCCTGTTCTCTCTTCCTCCTTTTTCTTCCTTCTCAGTTATATATGTTTCTCTTGTCTTCGCCTCTTTTATTTCGATCTCTCTATTCTCTACCTTCTGTATTTGTGTATCTCAATCTCTTTCTTCCCTATTCTTCTGTTCTTCATAACACTCTGCCCTTTTCGTAAAGCATCTCTTACTATATCTGTTCGCTCCAAAACTCACTGTCGCCTCTTTTCGTCTCACTTATAATTCCTCCCTCAATTCCTCCGTTATATATTGGTTCCTTCTAGAACCTTTCTCGATATCTCTGCCATTTACACATGGCTTCTCTGAACATACGTATGTGTAACCTTCATGTATCTCTCTGTTATTTCTCTATGGTTTCGCAAACTTCATTATCTCTGCCATCTTCTCCTCCCTTATCCACTGTATTCGTTCCATCGAGAACAATCTCCCTAAATACTCTTGTCTGTCATCCCCCTATAACTTCTTCAATCTCCGACATTTTGCCGCCTTCACCACGGCTTCTTAATTACACCTATTCTCTAATGTTCTCAATTCTCCTATACTCGCCATTTTCCTCATGGCTTATCTTCACCACTCTCGACACACGAGTCCTAATTTTATTTTAACTCCTCCTTCATGTCCCCTCTGCGACACTTCTGTCGTTCAGAAAAAAATGTCCAGACGGCTTTACTCAGCCTTCTTTAGGCTTCGCCACTGTCGCCATACTCTACTGTAAACTCTGTGCTGTGTCTCTTCTCACCTAGCCTCTTCTATCTGCCACTCCCTTTCACCCCTCTTCTCTAACAACGCCATGACTTCATCAAGTGTCATATTTTCAAATACCTCTTCCTCTTCGTCTGACGGTACACTGTCTGAATAACTTGACATCGAGTCTGAAAACACGTCTCTATCTACTATATTGATGTCTCGGTAATCAAGTTCCTCTATTGCTTTCAACACAACCTTGTGTATTTCGTTTTTTCTTTCTGATAAGTCTGTACCAAACTTCCTCTCCAGAAGTTTCTGCGCGTATTTTAGTACCACGGTGTCGGGTTTAGCTTTTCTCAGTTCGGCTTTTATTTCTTTCTTCATCTCCTCTACTTGCGTTTCCGTATCGTCTATCTACACCTAACATTTTTAATCTTCTTTCTATTTCGCTAATGTGACGTGCCTCCGCACCCCTCTGTCCTGCTATCATTTTATCCATATTTTCTATTGTCCCTGTTCTCTCTTCTTCCTATTTTTTGTCACTATTTCACACCTCGCCGTCTGCCATATTTTCGTCATATGGCTCCCGTTATTTCTCCACTTTTCATTTTCTTCTACACTTCTAACTTCCTCCACTGTTTGCCTTGATTTCTCAGCTTCTTCTTCCCTCGTGTCTCTTGAGTTTTTCTTAACTCCTGAATTTCTCTCTACTTCTCTTTCACTACTTCTACCTCTCTCTATACTTCTTCCTGTACTCCTGGGATTCTCATGTCTGCTCCTACTGACAGACCTATCCCTACTACTGGATCTCACCCGACACTTATTCACCTTTCTTGTCTTTTGACTCCTCCTAGTCTCTTCCTCGCGACTACTAGATCGTTCTTTCTGTCGATCCCCCTTTACTCTTCCTCTAATGTTATTTCTCTTATTTGTCTCTCTATGTCTTTCACGACTCTTGGATCGGTACTATTCTCGATCCCTACTTCCTTTACTCATCTCCTCCTTCTCTCTTCTGGTGTTATTTCCTGCCTTATTCTTCCTGCTAGATCTCACATCCACCTGTTCTACCTGTCTCAACTTTTCGAGACGCTTTCTATAATCTGATGAATTGTCTGTAGACGACCAACATCTCTCCATCTTTCGTGTACTCCCTTCCTTTATCCCTTTTCTATGGAATCTCCGTTTGCTATGTCTGTGACCCTCGTCACTCTCCTCAGACGACATACTGTCTGCGTCACTTGACATCGATACCTCATCTGGAGTCCTTCTCCGTCTGCTCCTATTTTTCACCTCTTTAATCGTTTTCCGACCATTTCCTCGTGTCGGTCTATCCTCATCTTGTGTTTCCCTGTGTCTGCCTCTCCTCTTCGGGTGTACCTGCATTTACGATGTATTTCTTAACTTCGTGAGTGGCATGTTATATTCTGACGAATCGTCGGATGACGTATAATATATCTTCTTCCCACGTCTAATGTCTCTTGCCCTTTCCTCCCGTTCTTCCGTTTCTGCATTTGCCTCCATTTACTCTTCTCCCTGCTGGTTTTCTTGTTGCCTTTCTGCTTCCTGCATCTGTCGTAATTGTTTTTCTTGCTCTGCTAATCTATTTTCTCTCTCTTGCAGTCTCTGTACATATTCCATCAGCGGAATGTCCTCTTCGCTGTCTGAGTCGTCTCTTTCATTTCTTAACCTCCTTAATTCTTCTGGTAATGTTCTGTCCACCTTTTCTCTTTTCGACGTTCTCGTCTGATCACGCTGTACATCCTCCTCTTCTTCTTCTATTCTTACCTCTGTCTGCATTCTCTGTCTATTTCTCTTTGTATCCTGTTTTTCTCCTCTTCCTCGCTTCCTCTCTCCTGTTTGTTATGTGAATAGTTAAAAAATCCAGATCTGCCGGTTTGGGTTTTTCGGTTGTGCATTAATTTCTGCTCTGGTGACTATCTCACTCCCTCCTGCTCTTGGTCTGTATGACTCTGTTAAAGATGATTTATCATGTATTTTATATGTTGACCATGTTTAGTTCTGTTATCAGTTAATCTACCCGCTAACAGTTCTATTCGTAGCCAGCACGAAGTATTTTGCACTTATATAAATGTTAAATGAAAGCGATATTAGTCTGGCGTCACCTGTGTATGATGACGTTGTTGTGGTGCTTCACATAATTTATGCAAACCGTTAGACGGGGCCTTTTGTTATCAGATTTAATCAAGAAGGATGTCAAAGCTGTTGCTCCTTATTTTAAGAGTATCTACTCTTCTTCGTGGCTGTATATTGTACGAAGGTCGTCACTGATGTTATATATGATTCCGAACAGAAGGATTGAGTTCGAGGAAGTATTTTTACAGAGAAGTATTGCTATCACAAATTAAAATATATAAATATTAACTCCACGTCTGGGGTTCGATACTTTAGTGATCCATGATGGCACTGCATAGTAAATATTCCAGATGTGTGATGTTCCAAGGAGGACTGTAGGAGCTTTCAAATTATTAATGTAATTCATACTTTCAAATGAACTTGTTTAATGTCATAATAAATATGCCGATATTTGTGGACCCAAAAATCAACCAGGTGTTGGAGTCCGTGCATGAACTGTAATTTTCTTGACAAGCCCAAACCAATCGCAAACATCCATAAGCACGATGCTCAAGATTATTAACCATCCATAATAATACTAAAACAACCCGCAACAGAGATGGTATCCAGTGATGGGGATTTAGAATTGTCATGAACTTGTTTGTAACTTATATCAAAGTTATTCAACGACTTTTTTGCCGGCATGACTGACGGTTGTCCTGACAACGGGAGAATTCTGGAGAAAGATGTCGGCTGCCATGAATGCCTTGTGAAGCTGTCTGTTAAAGATTTTTCTTTCAAGGCATCTATGTCCTGGAACCGAGTATTTTGGACTGCCACCCATGGTAGTTGAAGACGTACGAATACTTCAAGTCACCAGTCTGCCTTCCATCAAAGCCTCTTGGTGTATATGGAAGTCTGGGAGGATGAATTTTTTTGGCCGTTAAGCTAAGTACCTGTGTATTGAAAAAAATGTTTTCCCTGGATACTTACTGGCGTGCCCTATTGTAATGTGTAACTTTTATGTATGTTTTATGTACATTTATATCTGTTGTGTATCTATATGGGTGGATAGCGGGAGCTATAGACTTGTCAAGTCTTTTCGAATGACCGCAAGTCTAAAGCCGTTCTTTTAGGGACATTTTTGATCCATCTCCGTTTGAGCAGAAGAAGACTTGAGTTTTATTCGTCCTTGTTCTGTCTGCTATCGGTTTTTTATCAATAATAGATGTTTAACTGTTACGTATTGTGTATCTATCTTGTTATTTAACTGTTCCTAGTTTCATTTTTACTTATTTCTGTCATTTGTTTGTCAGATATTTGTAATCCTAACCTTACTATCATTCAGTTTTACATGTCAGCCGTTTTGTCAATCGGTCTTGTCTGGTCTATTTTTAGATTTTTTGTTGTGGTTTGATCTCATTTTTATTTCCGTATTGTTTCCATTATATAAATTTATTTGGTTGATAGAAACGTTTTACTTTCGTCTCGTCTTCTTCTTCTTCTTCCTTGTTCGTCCTGAAAAGGACGGTGGTTGCGTTGTGTCTGTTTGCGCCTAAGCTGTGATATCTGCACCTTTCGGTAGACACATCCGACTTCTGCACGGCATTTTTTAAGGACCGGGTTTGCCTTCCCATTTCGATCCATGCTCGCTCAGCCAGCCTGCCCTGCTGCAGACTGTTTCCAGGACCACCACGTGGAGGTGGAGCACGGTCTTGACCAGCTCTGGTTCGCTGGTCCTGACGCAGGCAGTCAAGCTATGAGTCGCTGACTGCATTCACTATTGCTGCATCTTGGGGTCTCGTCTGATGTTGTCGTGTAATATTGTTTTGTACTTTACTCTTCTTTCCTTTGTTTATATCTTATTAATGCATAATATTATATTATCATTGTTTGCATAGTTCTTTATGCAGATATTAGATGACTGCATTATATGACTGCAATAATTCTTGATTGCAGTGTACTAGTAGTTTACTAGCTACTTTTTATTAGCCTGAGGAAGACATATCATTATATAAAGAAGCTCATTAAAACGCACCGCTATCATATATACTGATGCCGAGAAGCTGGAAAAAAGTGTGGGAATGGATTTTCCCCGTGTTTGTCATGAGGTAGAGAGCGAATGGCTGCTGGAATGGAAAGTGCATGATTCAACCCACGGGTTTGTGTACAGACTACATGAAAACAATGAACGTTACACGTGCAACACGATTCCCAACAGCTATGACCCTGAAAATGTGTACGCGTTGTGTCAATATACTCGGTATAAAAAGACCTTTGAGACAAAACACCCAGTATATGTGCTTGAAATGCCACGACTATCTGAAAACGACCGCCAACGAGCCATTGGTATGTTGGAGACCGGAATGAGCTCGCGGGCCATTGCTAGAAGAATGAATTGCTACCACAGCACTATTGTACGTCTCAATGAACGTTTTGAAACCACTGGCAGTGCCCGGGATAGACTTCGGAGTGGCCAACCATGAGTTACTACCCCTGCGCAAGATCGTCATATTGTGCTGAGTCACCTAAGGAATCGTTCTCTCCCGGCAAGTCAAACAGCAAGAGCAATAGTGGGTAGACGTGGGCAAGTCTCTCGAATGACAGTCATACGACGACTCAGAGATACAAGCCTTACTGCAAGACGACCTTATGTTGGGCCAAACTTGACTCACAGACATCGTCAGCAGCGTCTGCAATGGGCAGAGCAACATGTCAGATGGACTAGACTGCAGTGGAATGCTGTCCTATTCACAGACGAGAGCAGATTCAACATATCCTTTGCTGATGGAAGTATGCGGATTTGCCGACGATGTGGAGAGCGCTTTCCAGATTGCTGTGTTCGTCAGCACAACCGATTTGGAGGTGGCAGTATTCACATTTGGGGAGGATTCAGTTTTCACCATCGCTTGCCTCTTGACGTCTTTCGTGGAAATGTTAATGCTGTGACATATCGAGATGAGGTTCTGGATGCATTGGTTGATCCTGCGTTCACAAATTATCCAGACTTGCAGCTTCTCCAGCAGGATAACGCACGTGCACACACCGCATGCATTACGCAGCAATATCTACAGCAGCAGAACATTGTGATGATTGATTGGCCTTCCCCATCACCAGACATGTCCCCTATAGAACATCTGTGGGACGAGCTTGGACGCAGAGTCTACAGGCAAGGTTCTCCAGCTAATCTGCAACACCTCGAAGCTGCTCTTACACGTGAATGGGACTTGTTTACAATTAATTTGTAAAGCAACTTGATAGTTAACTGATTGACTAGTTAAGTCACAGTTAGTGGTTAAAATAGCCACTCTTGAATCTTTAATGAGGATTGGGAAGGAATTTGGCTACAAAGGTGAGGCTTTGAAAGATTTTGCTATGGCATAGTTTGCCAAAGCTAAACAAGAATTAGCAGAACAAGAAGCTAAAGAAGAAAAGAGGGAAGCTGATATGAAGCGTGAATTAGCTGAATAGAAAGCAGATGATGAGAGAAGACATCTTCAAGATTTAGAATTAGAAGAAAAAAGACGTGTTGATGAAGAAAAAAGACGTATTGATGAAGAGAAAAGACTTGCTGCAGAAGAGAGGTTAATACTTCTTCGTATAGAAGAACAAAAATTAAAAGCTCAATCAGCAAATAATGGTAATAATTGAAATTCAAATAATGCTTCGTCATCCAGTAACAATAGAGGTAATGATTGGTTTAAATTACCTGTATTTAACCCTACTGTTGATGACATATCATGCTACCTTTCGAGATTTGAGGTGTATGCATTGCAAATAAGCTTAACAAATCATTATGGGTTACCAAACTATTACAATTTTTGAGTGGAGAACCTATGACTGCCATCAGTACTATGAATGAGGCATTTATAAATGACTATAATGCTGCTAGGAAAGTACTGTTGAAACGTTTTCAACTCGATGAAGAGGGTTATCGGATGAAGTTTAAGACAATGATTCCGGATACAGGAAAAAACTTCTCTGAATTTATCGCAGCAGTAAGAATTACTTTTGACAGATAGATTCAACTAGCTGGTGTTGAGAAAACTTAGGATAATCTAGTGGATTTAATGCTAAGGAATAAGGTGGTATCCTCGGTAAGCAAGCCATTTTGGTCGTTCTTACAGGAACGCAAACCGCCAAACTTATCTGCTCTAGAGGACATAGCAATACAATTTTGCACTGCACATCCAGGATCATGCATTGCTAACAATCAAATAAGAGAAGGTCTTCCAGTTGCTTCTGCTGCAACTTGAAATAATAATAATAGAACTAGATTTCAGAGCTTAGACAGAAATTTTATGACTAGGAGAAATAATGATACATGGTCCGCAACCAGACGATACGTCTAGGCCTAAAATCCCACCCGCTGCAGACCCAAATAGAACAGTCCCAACTAAGATGGTTTGGCCATGTCTGCAGAATGGGAGAAGATCGGCTACCACGACAAGCATGGGAAACAAAGAGCCAGGAATCCAGACCTCCACCACGACCCAGAGTCCGCTGGGAGGACAACATTAGACAATCTTTGAAGGACCGAGGACTAGAATGGAACCAGGCCAGGAAGAAGACAGCTGATAAAATAGTCTGGCGCTCTCTCTTCCAAACCTCTACACCTCACGGTAGAAGAGGAACGACTAAGTAAGTAAGTAAGTAAGAAATAATGATAATCAGTATAGCAGAAATAGCAATTTCAACAGAAATGATAACTTTAATAGGGGTCGACAACAATTTAGAAACCAGTCACCTCAATATAAATATAATAATAATTATAACAACAATTTCCAACAAGGTAACAACTGGAAAAAACAAAATAATTTCGTTCCTCAAAATAATACTTGGGGTAATAACAATCAGCCGTACCGTAATAGAAGTAACAGTCAGACCTTTAGAAATCGAGGTGATTCGTTTGATCGTCAGAGACAACGATCTAGCTCATGTGGCCCAACGAGGTCAGAACATAATACAGGGGTGGCACTCACTACTAATACACCTGTAGGTAAGGATGATTTTAATAATCAGGTTCAATCATCTGCATGTTACTCATTTAATTTTCATGTTGCTTCCCATTGCCAGGAATGTAAAAGTCTATTTCAGAAAGACAGCACTACGATTCTGAAGTGCGGACATCCCCTTCCTGCTGTGAGTCTTTCGGCGCATAACGGCACTGGTACTCTTATATTCAACAGAGGATTGGTAAATGGTACTCTAGTATCAGTACTGAAGGATTCAGGTTCAACAACTGTTGGAATTAGACAGTCACTGGTTCACCCGTCTTGTTCGACTGGTGAATTTGTTAAATGCATTACGTTTGCAGGGACTGTGGAATTTTACCCCACAGCAATAATTAATATTCATACTCCATTTTTTTCGGGGAAAGTTAAAGTATGTTTATTAAATAATCCTGTCGCTGATATTACGGTGGGTCGCATCCACGAGAGCAAGGACTGCTCACCAGAAGAAATAGAAGAGTGGAAAGAAAAGAATTTGTTGACTGCCAATGCAGTTACCACTCGTGCCCAAGCTCAAAAAATGAAAACTGAAAACAGTTTAGAGCTGGAGTTGACTACTCATGATGAGATTGATGTACATTCAGGGATAGACAGAGTGTTCTTTGCAAAACTCCAAAAGGAAGATGATTTATTGAAGAAATTTTTTGATATGGTCACAAATAATGAAGAGGTTAACTTGAATAAAAATTGTAAACATTGGTTTACAATTAAAAATGACATATTGGTTAGACATTTTATTGATAATTCTAATGTCAAATTTCAAGTTATGGTACCTCTGAAACTTAGGCCATACATATTACGACATGCACATGACTCGCATTGCGCTGGTCATATGGGATACACTCGGACACGGTCCAGAGTGTTATCTTCATTCTTTTGACTTTGTATTTCCAGGGACGTTTCTTTATATGTACGTTCTTGCATTACCTGCCAAGAAGTCAAATCAAGAGGAGCTTTTCACGTCGCTCCAATTCAAGCATGTGATATTTCTACTAGACCTTTTGATAAGATGGCCGTTGATATCATCGGTCCTTTATCGGTTGCTTCTGATAGAGGACATAGGTATGTTCTCACGGGCATTGATCTGTGCACTAGATGGCCTGAAGCCATCCCTCTGAAACATACCACGTCTTCAGAGGTAGCTGATGCTCTCTTGTTAATTTTTTCTAGATTAGGGTTTCCTCGTAAACTTTTGTCTGATCATGGGTCTCAATTCGTCTCTGAAACCATGACATTTGTCTTGAAGACACTTCACATTGACAGATTTTTAAGTAGTATTTATCAGCCAATGAGTAATGGTTCTGTGGAGAGGCTCAACAGAACGCGCAAGCAGTTATTGCATAAGGCGACTACCAAATATCCTCAGGATTGGGACAGATTCTTGCCAGCTGTACTTTTCGCTTATCGAGAAGTGCCGCACGAGCAGACCGGGTTTTCCCCTTTTGAGCTCGTTTTTGGTGCTCCGCCAAGAGGTCCATGGGATTAATTAAAGATTTTCTTACTGACTCTGAGATGACTCAGGACACACAGCCATCTTATGAGTATGTGATCAATCTGCTTCGCAAGATTATTGACGCGTGTCAGGTGGCTACAGCTTCGTCAGAGGCTGCCAAACATAAATCACGACTATTTTTGAATAAGAATAGACATCTAAGTCAACTATTTCCGGGAGATGAAGCGTTTGTATTGCTTCCTCGGAAAGATAATAGATTACTGATTGCTTGGAATGGTCCATGCAAAGTAATCTCACGTATTTCTAATGTTGATTACGTGCTTGATATAAATGGTCAAAGAACAGTCTTTCACATTAATATGCTCAAAGAATTTCATACTAGACCTGAGCATTTACAGTCTATTTTTTATGACATGGAAGACAATGTTATTGGTTGTTGTCACTATTCTAATCTATCTGTAATTCAGGAGGAGGAATCTTCCTTTCCTGACAACCACATGTCTTTACCTTTACTTGATTTGGATTCTACAGAATCTTGGCGGGATGTTGAGATTTCAATTTCTCAACAACATTGCCAAATATCTAACTTACTTGAATCTTTTTCCGATGGTCTTACTGACCGACCTGGTCGAACATCAGTTATTTCTCATGATATCAGCCTTACTGATGATATTCCTATCCGTCTACGACCTCATCCTGTTCCTTTACATTATCAGGATAAAACTGCTCAAGAGTTAGATCAGATGGTGAAATTGGGAATTATTGAAGTCAGTAATTCGCCATGTTCATCTCCATTGGTTATTGTCCGTAAAAAGGATAATAATATTCGTTTATGAATAGATTATCGCAAATTAAACGCTAAAACAATTTCAGACGCTGAAACACACTGACGATCTACTTGCTCGTCTTGCTAATGCTAACCTATTTACAAAAACTGACTTGACAAAAGGTTATTGGCAAATCCCATTAACCGAACAAGCTAAACCTCTTACTGCGTTTTCAACTCCACGTGGATTATTCCAGGGAATGTTATGGTTTTTGGGCTGATGAACGCACCTTCCACATTCATTCGCATGATGCGAAATATTCTGTCACATAGAACTGACATCATTACATACATAGATGATATTTGTTTATTCAGTTCATCTTTTCAAGAACACTTTGTAGGACTTCGTTCCTTACTGGAAACTTTTCGTTTCCATAATCTTACTGCTAAACTTACTAAGGTACAAATAACATTTAAGGAACTAACTTTTCTAGGACATACTATTGGTTCTGGTCAACTTTAGACCATACCTCAGAATGTGTCCAAAATTTTAAATTTATCTATTCCTCATACCAAGAGACAAGTGAGACGTTTGTTAGGATTAGTACAATACTATAGTAGATTTGTCCCTATTTTGTCTGATATCACAGCTGTCCTTTCGTCTTTATTACGAAAGGGCATGCCAATAAAAGTAAAGTTGAATAAAGATACACAGGTAGCTTTTGAGAAAATTTTAACTATTTTTAATTCACCTCCTATTTTGAGGTTGCCTGATACTTCCAAAACCGTTATACCCCGAACAGACGCGAGTAATGTTGGCTTGGGAGCTGCGCTGTTACAGGACTACAAAGGTGCACTGCATCCTACCCTCTACATATTAAGAAAGCTGTCGGGTGCAGAAAAGAAATATTCAACAATCGAGACAGAACTTTTGGAAGTAGTATGGGCTATTCAAAAGCTGGAGTTGCTACTTTGAAACGTGCCAACCATAAAAACCAGAAATTGGCAAGATTTTCCATTATACTACAGCCATACTCATTCGAGATTCAACACATCCCAGGTTCGGATAATGTCGTGGCTGACGTGTTATCCAGAAATCCGACTTCCGTACCTGAAGCCTAGTCGTTACACAGAAGACATTTGTGTAATTCCTGTCATTGCTTGTCCAGAAATCAAGATCGTTTGAACTCAGAAAGTGTACATGAAGACAATCGCATTTCGAACCAGAAAGTGTACATAAAGACAACCACGTTCAAACTAGAAAGTGTACGTAAAGACAACCTCGTTTCAACCTGAGAGTGTACAGAAGAAAAGACTGTCTCTTTTACAGCCTGCAATGGCTTTTGTATGGACATAAATGTGTTATTTAATTGCTAAATATCTCACGGGACATTTCGGAGATATATGATGATGCGTATATCAAACGTTTCCCATGTGTTCGTTTTGTGACTATGTAACTCACAACTTCTACTATTCAAGTAACTACCAGGATGGATTACTGCTGTATTAATACATGGAACTTTAATTTCGTTGATGGAGCTACTCTTTCTTATTGACGAGTGTGAATATAATATTGACATAGTATTGCTCCGAACATTCTACATGTCAAGGATTCTGATATTTCCAGGATTTGAAACTTAACTGACTTTTATTGTGATATTGTATTTTAATGTATTATTACATTGTGAATTTATGCATAGTTGATATTTAAATGATATTAATTAGGAATAACTTACTATTATATTTAGACATGTAATGTCTTGTCTTTACTTCTCTTTATTTAGTAATCATTTTGAATAGATAACACACAATTTGTTTGTTCACTTTATGCTATTCTTCCTTACTTCCCTGTATTTTGATGTCTACTTTTTCTTGCTAACTATATTTTCTTGTCTAATTTTCATTGCTCACTACTTTCTAATGTATTGTTTATACACACATGCATTACATTTTTATTTTAATTACTTAGATTAATTATATATCTATAAATATATAATTTTTTTATTTGAATTACTATATAATCATATAGTTACCGCATTCTTCTTTTTAATTTAGTTAATATTACAGAGTAGTTAATTATTACATCACTATGATTAGAGATTAATTTGTCTTATATACTTCTTCAGTATCATAGACTTTTCTAATTGGTTGACTATTGACGACATTTTCTATTAGTGACGTGAAATTATGTATACATTGCTCTGACATACGTTTGATGTATATTATTTTAGATAACGACATTGACATTAGTGTAATAGAAACATATCTGTATGTTTATTTAATTTTTTTCGCTATTTTTCGTTCCAAAATCATAGGACTAGATTAACTTTAAATTTTCGGTCATACTTTTGAAAAAAAAAATCGTTTATCGATTTTTTTTTTCAACCTACCGGGGGAGGAATTTGTTAAAGATGATTTATCATGTATTTTACATGTTGACCATGTTTAGTTCTGTTATCAGTTAATCTACGCGCTAACAGTTCTATTCGTGGCCAGCATGATGTATTTTGCATTTATATAAATGTTAAATGAATGCGATATTAGTCTGACGTCACCTGTGTATGATGACGTTGCTGTGGTGCTTAACATAATTGATACAAACCGTTAGACGGATCCTTTCGTTATCAGATTTTGATCAAGAAGGATGTCAAAGCTGTTGCTCCTTATTTTAAGAGTATCTACTCTTCTTCGTGGCTGTATATTGTACGAAGGTCGCCACTGATGTTATATATGATTCCGAACAGAAGGATTGAGTTCGAGGAAGTATTTTTACAGAGAAGTATTGCTATCGCAATTTAAAATATATAAATATTAACTCCACGTCTGGGGTTCGCTACTTCAGTGATCCATGATGGCACTGCGAAGTAAATATTCCAGATGTGTGATGTTCCAAGGAGGACTGTAGGAGCTTTTAAATTATTAATGTAATTCATGCTTTCAAATGAACTTGTTTAATGTCATAATAAATATGCCGGTATTTGTGGACCCAAAAATCAACCAGGTGTTGGAGTCCGTGCATGAACTGTAATTTTCTTGACAACCCCAAACCAATCGCAAACATCCATAAGCACGATGCTCAAGATTATTAACCATCCATAATAATACTAAAACAACCCGCAACAGACTCTTCTGGAGAACTTTCTTCTAATGCATCCTCATCCATCTCTTCTGGTATCACTACCCAATTATCTCCCTTGATGGACCAATCACTGTCCCTTTGTGTTGTTCTGCGTGTACCGTTGTTTATGGGTGTCTCTGTTTGTATAGCGACACTAACCATCTTTTTATGCTTTCCCTCGGGTTTTTCAATCTGTCTGGGTTGCATGTTATTCCCAGGGGTGTGCTGTGTCCTATCTGTATTCACTTAATTTACTTGTTGGTAACTGTTAACTTTCCTTCCTGATCTTATTAGACCTATGTGTGCCTTCTATCCGTCTTCTGTCGTTATGAGACATCTTTGTCCGTTATCTAATGCCACGTTGTTTATCTCCCATACCTTTCTGTTTCTGATCTCTGCAATGAAATTCCTTACTGCCATTCTAGTCCTTCTCCTATTCAGGCTATTCCAATATCCTGATCTTTGTTGTCTGTTGAAACTTGGGAGTATTTTTTCATTTGTGTGTTGTCTCTTAGTATCCGCCACTTTTAAATGTATTTTGTCTTGTATTGTCCTTTGTTGACCTCTGTCCCTGTGTTGCACGAATCTGTTGTTGTATGTACCATTCACTGTTGGCATATTTCTATTCTGTCTTCTTATCCTTGGTTTTCTTCCCATTGGTATATGTCTATTATTCTGAGACCTATCAGTAGCCCTACCCATGTCGGTCTCCTTTATCGAGTAGGGCTGCCTTTTCCCTGACTACTGTATCTACAGTACCGAGGCGTCTCGAAAGCCCTTGTGTGGTGCGTGCGTGAGTGTGCCCCTTGTGTGCGGGTGTAATTATGAGGTTGACACCTGGTGTCATCCTTGTCCCTACACATAGTCTGTCGTGGACTATGATAACTAGCTAAATGTGCAGACCTACTGTTTTGATACATGCGTTGTGGTCTCCATGTACACATGCTAGCTCTGTATCCCCGCTGATAACAGTTGTAGCATTCAATGTTTTGCACCCATCAGCGACCTGTTTCCACCATTGTGTCCTCGACCTACATTATCTATTTCCATTGGTTCTTCTTCATCAACCTTCGCTTGTTCTACTCTCGATTCAAATCTTCTTCTTATATTTTCTTCTGTGATGCAGAAGTCACAGTTTCCTTTAATGTTTTGCGATCTTTTCTGATTAGGTGTAGTTTGATGGCGTCACTGTTCAATTCATCTACAAAAATACCAATCAATTGGCTATCTAACCCTTGTATGTCTGTCGTTCCTGATGGAAACCTATCCTCTATTATGTTGAACATTCTATCACTGTACATCTGTACCGTTTCCTCTCTCTTTTGTCTTATTCTTCTTAGTTTTTGCCACGCTAGGTGTATATCGTGCATCTCTCCATATCTCTTCGTCAATTCTTGCTTAAAATCCTGCCACGATTTATTTGGCACTGTGTCCAACCTTCTCCTAATAAAATCTGCCACCAGATCCGCACTAGTCAAAAAAGCTAACAATCTCATCTCACTATTAGCCTGTATTGATAAGGAATATCTTTCTAATAGTAAAAGCCAGGTCTTACAATCAGTAGCTTTACCTTAAAAAGTGTTAACATTGCCTTTTACATTGGTACGTTTGCTGTTTTTATCCAGCTTACCCAATGTATCAGATACCTGGCGTAACACGCTTACTACTGTTTCTGTACCGTGTTCCATCTTGGCCCGGAAATCTAAAAAAAGTTATATTTTTGGGAACTTCTTGGGGCTCTGAAAGGAAAAATTGCTTCGGTTAATTATCTTGCTGCTGTAAAAAAAATTGATATTCACAGCAAATTACTACAACAAATTTGCGAGGAAACTACGATACATGCACCAGTTCAATGTTGTACACAATCACTAATTATACTTACCCTCTAACTAATTAACTAACTCTATACCTAGACGTTGGTTGCTGATGAAGGTGTCTTTTCCGGACCGTTGAACTGAATGTGCACACTGTTTTGTTCTGTTCTTTCTCCCCAGTTCTCTTATGTTTTGTGAGCGACGGTTATGGATACTTGAGCTTCACTGTTCTTACAAAATCACTCTTGTGTGATGATGCTTGACCCGTTACCCGATTGTGGAGTTAAGTTGTAATAGAAATTGTATTTTCCCGTATTTTCGTTACTGTCGACATGAGTTCATGCGTTTACCTTCTTTCTGCTGTGTTGTTTATCTGTCTTGGTTCACCTTGACCTTGTCTACCTCGGCTGATCTTGATATGACTCGACACGTGCGTGATAAACTGTCACCGCATTCAATATACGCTGACTCTAGGAAAGAACATCTGATGGTACTTTGAAATTCGCTTGTAACTGTGTTGCTTTCCTCCGTAGTCCTTCCCCCCAAAAAAAATTAGCCATGTGTATCGGCACGTATCTGTCTTGTTTACTCTGTTGACCTTGATGTTGTCACTCATCGCTGGCGTTCTGATAAGTGGTCATATGTAACGAACGTAATATTTACACCAGTGGTCACGGGCACCAGAAAGAGATTTGTTTGTGATAGTGTTTTGCAATACTTGTAAACTGTTGTCCTCCTCGGCAGTGCTTCTCAATCCTGGTCACGGCACCAAAAATAATATCTGTGATAGTGGTAACCCAGGTTCTATTCGATTAATCGTGAGAGCGAATGCTGGGTGGAGCAACGACTTTTGATCGTGTGTCAAAGATGTTATGAAGATGGATGGGGTGGCAGCAAACTGATGGTTGATGTATTCTGTCTCCATTGTGAATGAAGACGAACAAACTTCTACTGTAGTAAACATTGGCTGACACACTGTTGACGATTAATGACTTTATTAATGTCAAAAGAACGTATCTACAATTAGGCGAACACTGTGCCTCAATATAAAGTAGAATGGACTTCAAAATACAGACTTAACGTTGACGTTCTAACTGGTCAGGAAGTTGTTATTTCATACATCTGCTTACTGTTATGTTTTCTAAGTCTGGCCGTTGTCAAACTTGCTGAGTAATTCTTTAAACAAATTCTACTAGGTTCTTCTGGCTTGGATGTAGTATACTGGCCCACCACCAGAGGTTGAAACTTTATCCGTTAGCCCTTTAAATATTCGTTAATGACGTTAGCCTATGTCTGTACTGGTTAACCCTGTTTGCACGTGGTTCTCGAACTATCTTCAGGATTGCAATCTAGTAAATGATCTACATACCATTTTCCTTGACGAGATGCTCGAACCACTTAACTTGACCATAACTCGATAACAACATACCGTTGTTGGAAGAATCTTGATATGTCTTCTCTGCAAAACTGTAGTCAGTACAACACTTTATAATAGTACCCGAGCTAGTTTCTTCACTCTGGCTTCTACATCGTACGGATGTCTACCCTTGTTAGCCTATGCTAACTTTCACGTAGCTGGCTTACAGCAAGGAGTAAAGTAAAGGGTAAAAAGAGAGAACTTTTTCCGATTACCCACGGGTTTATATACCCCTATGTCATGTGACCAAGTCTCCCAAGATATGCCTTCTTCCAAGCAGTACTTCTCCATTTCCCTGGCATAGCAATCGAGTGCATCCTGGAAAAGCACTTTTTTCATCCAGTCCTTTGTATTGGACCTGTAATAAACAGGTAAGGTGTTTTTATTAATGTTCTTGAAAGCCCTGGGGTTTTCACTAAGCCAAATAACAAAAGGCTTTAATTTGTAGCCAGCAACATTGCCTCCTAACAACACTGTCACCCTGTCTTTAAAAGCCTTAAAGCTTGGCATTGACTTGGCCTCCTTATGGATGAAGGTCCTTTCAGGCAGTCGTTTCCAGAATAAGGAGGTTTCGTCCATATTAAAAATTTGCTGGGGCAAATAACCTCCCTCTACAATTAGTTTATCTAGGGTTTCGACAAAATCTTCTGATGCCTTAGCATCAGCACTCGCAGACTCACCACTCACTTTCACATTATGTAGCGAAAAACGTTGTTTAAAGCGCTCGAACCACCCAGAACTGGCACTGAACTCGATATTGTAATCTGCTCCTGCTTTTTCTTTAAGCATTTCGAACAAGCTTCGTGCCTTAGCAGTGCTCGTCAACGTGCTGAGAGGGATTCGCTTCTGTATTTGGTCCTCAATCGAGATCATTAGCAATTTTCCCATGTGTGATATAGGTCTCTTTCGCATTTTCGTAAGCTTTATAGCTTTCAGTGGAGCCGATCATTTAACAGCTTGGAGAATTTTTTCTTTGTTTTTAAGGATCGTCGTGACTGTCGTCTGCGACATGCCCAAACCACGAGCTACAGCATTCACTGCTTTTCCACCTTCGTGATGTTTAATTAACTATTGTTTCACTTTGAAATCGATACTGTCTCTTGCTGCTGCTATCACTAGAACTGGTTTTGCTGCGTTTGGGAGCCATGATGCACTTCACGGTAATGTATTTTCGAAAGTTCACATTAAAATAACGATAGTAAGTACAGTACAGTACATACATAAGCCAGTAACATAGGCGTTTATTATGACTATCAAGACATATTTACTGTATTATAGGTCATATAAGTACTTTACCATTATACGCCTGGCATCGCAATCGCTTTGTAGTGTATACAAGAGACGTGAGATACACGTCCGGTTATGTCCTGTTCTCTGATCGAGATTTCTGAACTCTATTATAATCTTATGGAACCACGGACGTATATGCGGTACAACGTTGTCCGAACGGACGTTATGCGGCGCATGACTGTATATATATATATATATATATATATATATATATATATATATATATATATATATATATATATATATATATATATATATATATATATATATATATATATATATATATATATATATATATATATACAAGCAGGTATACCCAGCATTGCCCGTGTCAAAAAAGAAAGTAACTGAAATTTTATTACAGACTGACAGTGGTTCTAAAATATAGATTAGATAGCCCAAAGTCGCCCGAAATATGGCCCGAGTGATCCCTAAAACCTCCCTCAGTAGCCACAAAGAGCCCAAAAATTCGCCCGATCAGATCAAAGTCGCTCAAAATATCGGCCAACGTCGCCCAAAATATCGTTTGAGGTAGCCCAAAATACCCCCGTAAGTAACCCTTTTTCTTTGATCCTTAGCCGCCGACCGTCAAAGAAGTCAGTGGCCATCACGCCTAGTGGAGTTTTGTAGAGCAACAACAAACTGATTCCACTTTGCTCGGTCGGTGGCCATCCTTCGTACAGTGCCCCAACTCTGGTTCATTCTTTGCATCTCAGCTTCCACAGTCCTCCGCCAGGTCGTTTTTGGTCGGCCTCTCTTTCGTTTTCCTTCAGGGGTCCAAAGCATAGCTGTTCTTGTGATGGCATCGGGGTCTCTTCTGAGGACATGGCCAACCCAGCTCCAGCGTCTGCCAGCTATGATGGTGTGCATGTCCTCTTGCTTGCTACGAGTAAGCAGATCTTGGTTAGTGATGGTATTCGGCCAAAAGATTCCGTGAATTTTTCTTAGGCATGTTGTGTGAAAAGAGGACAATTTCGACTTTTCCTTCTCTGTAACTCTCCAGCATTCCGCACCATAGAGAAGCACAGAAAGCACACAGCTCTGATATAATAATATTTTTGTGCTTGTGCAGTATTGGGAGGACTTCCAGATGTTGTTTAGGCTAAAAAAGGCTGTTCTTGCCTTATTCATTCTGATGTTGATGTCTTTGCCTGCCCCGCCGTCTGGTGTTACTATGCTTCCTAGGTATGCGAAGGTATCTGTCTGTACCAGTAACCCTACATGGCCCAAAATACCGCCCGAAGTAGCCCGCAGTCACCCAAAATAGGGCCCGAAGTTGCCTAAAAATCGGAATAAGTTGCCCAAAGTCGCCAAAAATTACGCCCTAGTAGCCAAAAATACCGCCTGGAGTAGCCCTGTCGCCCAAAATATCGTCCAAAGTAGCCAAAAATATCGCTCGTCGCCCAAAATATTGCTCGAAGTAGCCTAAAATATAGAACGAAGTAGGCTAAAAATCGCCCTTAGCCCAAAGTCGCCCAAACTAGCGTCCGAAGTAGCTCAAATTCGCCCAAAATATCGCCCAAAGTAGCCAAAAATCGCCCAAAGTCGCTCAAAATATTGATTGAAGTAGCTAAAAGTTACCAAAATATCCCCCGATATCGCCAAAAGTATTTCACACGGTACCACAAAGTCGCCCATTATGTCGCCCAAAGTTGCCCAAAATATCACCCGAAGTAGCTCAAAAATCTCCCGAATTTAGCCCAAAGTCGCCAAAAATATTGACCTAAGTACCAAAAGACGGCAAAATATCGCCAAAATTCGCCCAAAATATTGCACACAGTAGCCCAAAATCGGCCATAATATCGCCAAAATTTGCCCAAAATATCACCCGAAGTAGCTAAAAAAATCGCCCGAAGTATCCCAAAGACGCCCAAAAAGTCGCTTAAAATATCATCAGAAGTAATACAAAAAGGGGGGTAAAGAGGGATTTCTTTTTTTTTTTAAATAATTGGAAGCAAGGGAAATAATACAATTAATGTCTAACTTTCATTACCAAAATAACTTGTTGCGTCCCCTAAAACAATGACAGACAAGCTGATGACACACAAACTGACAGACAGAGGTTCTAAAATATATATATATATATATATATATATATATATATAAATATATATATATATATATATATATATATATATATATATATATATATATATATATATATATATATATATATATAAGATGATAGGAAACTCTTTACAGAGCGATACAACAGGAGGCAATCTGATCATCAGAAGAAGTCCCCCCATCAGACAAGTGTTTCGGCCCAGTATACTCCTTTACACTCTAAGGGGGGCGGGCCCACTTGGGTCATGACTCCCAAGCGTCTCAGCCTCCTGTTGTCTTGTATCGAAAATGAACCCATTTCACTTATGGTAGCAACTTTAATCCACAACTCCGCCAGCCGTGGAGGCAATTGTGAAAGTAACAAAGAGAAGACAAATTATTCCGTTCGTTCCGTCGCACACACTGAGACACCATCGCGAAGCCGCCGAGCCTAGCCACTGAAATTCTGACACTGACACCTCCTATAATATACATCGCCTGTTGCCCCTCAGTCACAGCCCGCTCACTAGTACACCACAAAACTCAGCGTTTTGTGGACTTAGAAAAATTCCTGGTGTTTTCTGTACCGCAGCGTTTATTGTCACGATTTCCATTGCCCATTGCGGTTGTTCCACAGCCAGCCTGATGCCTTTTCGGCAGTTTCACTAAGCCTCTTCAGTGCCCTTGTTCTCGCCTGTCCCTTCAACCCCAACAGTTTCAATAGATCATACATTGATGCAGCCACAAGCCCTCTTGCGCCCACTTCAACAGCCATGACCCTTGTAGTGAACCCCTCGTGTCTCAGATCCACGGCCAGATCACTATATTTGGCCGCTTTGAACGAATGTTGCTCGTCTAATCTGGATTCAAATGGCACGGTCAGTTAAATCAGTATGACCTGAAGCGTTGAAGAAGAATGAAGCACTATATCCGGCCGTCTCCGCGATTTCCTGATACTCTCTGTATATGCCCCTCGTCCAGGTAGGTCTACCGCCATCTCCCAGTCGTTTGCAAAATCAAGAAGAGATGGTAAACTGCTACCTGGTTTACTCGGTTTGGGGTGTGCTGACTTTCCTGCCCTCAGAAAGTATGTATTTGCGGTGCTCGGCCTGGGTTTGCTGTTCGCCTTCATCCTTGCTAGATCTATTGTCGCAGCAAGCTCATTTAGCACTTTGTTATGGCGCCAGGTGTATCGCCCTTGCCCTAATGACACCTTACACGCTGAGAGCACGTGTTCGAGTGTCTGCCTCCCCTGGCACAGGGGGCACTGCTCATCATCCGACTTTCCCCATTTCACAAGGTTGGTGGCCGACGGCAGCAGGTCATACATTGATCTAATCACGAAGCTGAGCCTAAGAGGTGCCATATGCCATATATCATTCCATGTCAAGGACCTCTGCAGGGCTCCTTCCCATGTAGTCCATTGGCCTTGTTGGACCTGCTGCACTGCTTTTTGCAACCTCTTATCATTCTCAGCCTCTCGTATCTCATGAACAACCATGTCTCTGCGCTCCCTGCTTGATGCCTTGGACCACCAGCGGATGTCTCCATGACCAAATCCCCGTCTATTCGTCTGTGTGTATCCGATTACCTCCCTCAGTTTGAGTGACTCTTGGGCAGCATCAACAGCTTCTTCCACTCTCCACTTCCTTCCCGTTTTCAGTGTAGGCTGAATGGACTTAACCACGTCATCAGCTGACTCGCGTAGCATCATTGCAAGCCTTGCCTTTCCAACTTTGTACTCTTCAACAACTGACTTGAAAGAAGCAGAAGTTTTGACTTTTTGCAGTAAAGTGCTACATCTGACAGACCTGGTGGTACCCCTAGCCACTTTCTCATGAACTTGTTGACCTTTTGCTCTATAGCTTCGACTGTACTTGTGCTTATTTCATATATAAGCAGTGGCCACAGCAATTTCGGTATCAACATGAACTGGAGGCACCACAGTTTGAACTTTCCCAAGAGTCTGCTTTGGTCTATGATCTGTAGCCCTCTGTCTGCCATTTCTATTGTCTGTTGCACTGCCTTCGAGTCTTTTAATGAGGCATCGTACACCCTGCCAAGACTTTTAACAGGTTCCTCAATGACAGTAGGGATTCTTTGGTTGGAAACCACGAATATGTCTTCTGCTATCTTCCCTTTCCTGACTGATAGGCTTCTCGACTTCTTGGGTTTGAAGCTCATTCTGCCCCAGTTGACTAGTGCATCCAGGCGTTCTAACATCCTCCGGGCCTGATGTTCATCTGATGTCAGAATTGTTGTGTCATCCATGAATGCTTTGAGCGGTGGCATGTGACACATTCCCCAAGCTTTGGACCTATAGCCATTCCTTCGGCCGCATTGAGGATTACCTGCATAGCCATCACGAATAGTATCGGAGAGATGGTACACCCCATTGCAATTCCAACTTCAAGGCCAATCCACTTCGTTGTGTACTCTCTGGTTGAAAATCTGACAGCAAACCCTGCGAAATACAGCTTCAGCATTGCTGCAATCTTTTGTGGAACATGATACATTTCTAGGGCCTGCCACAACATCTGGTGTGGAACGGTTCCATAAGCATTCGCTAGATCCAACCAGATTACATGGAGGTTTGTTCTGTCAGACTTTGCCTTTTGGATTGCTTCCCAGATCATTGTGGCATGCTCTAGACATCCTGGTGTACCTGGGATACCTCCTTTCTGAATGGTAGTGTCAATGTACCCATTTGCCAGGAGGTATGTAGTGAGTCTTTTCGCCATCACTGAGAAGAATATCTTCCCTTCCACATTGAGTAGTGAGATTGGCCTGAACTGACTGATGTCTGTGGAATTTTGCTCCTTCGGGATGTAGACTCCGTTCGCCTTTCTCCATTCCTTGCTTACAAGCTGGGCTTTCCACGCATTCTTTAGTAAACGGAGCAGTCGTTTGAGCACTACAGGGCATCTCTTATACACCACATATGGAACACCATTAGGACCTGGAGCTGACTTGCACCGAGCTTTCTGGACAATGCTTTCTACCTCTTGCACCGTTGGGGGCTTGGTGTTAAATTCAGCTCCTGGCTTACTCGGCCATTTAAGGCCTGCCATGCTGCTGAGCGGCTCATCTTTGCGACCATCTGAATATGTCATTCTAAGGTGTTCTTCCAGGTCTTCTTTCTTGATGTTTAGCGTACCCGACCGTGGCTGCTCAAACAGTTCTTTGGCAAACTTGAAGGGCTCCCTGAAGAATCTTTCCCTATCCCTTCGAGTCTTCCTTCTCTTCCTGCACAACCTTTCTGCTCTACAAAGGGCATTATGTTGGCCTTTCAGGTGCTCCCAAACCTGTCGTAACCCTTCCTTCTCTGTGGCAACTGCGTTCTTGAAAAGTTTTCGGGCATGCTTCTTCTGTTTCCTGATTTCTTCTATTTTAATTTGTCTTCTACTTTTTCGTGGTGGGTTACTTTCCCTTGCCTCCCTCACTCCGAACACTTTGCGACAGTGCAGATATATTATGTCGCCGAAGATTTCCAGCTTCTTCTCCAAACTTATCTGCTTCAGGTTGTTATCCAACTCTTTTGCCAAGGCTTCGTCCAGCTGTTCCCAAAGGTTCTAAAATATAGATTATATATATATATATATATATATATATATATATATATATATATATATATATATATATATATATATATATATATATATATATATATATATATATATATATATATATATATATATATATATATATATATATATATATATATATATATATATATATATCTGTTGTCAGCGAGTTTCGGAGACAGATTTCAGTGTACGCTCAATGCACGTATATGCTTTAAGAGCTGCCCCTCAGTGTGTTAAGGTAGAGTAATAATATATAAAATAACTGTACTGTTGAGAAATAATTTTCTGTCATCTTACAGCAGTCAACAGCACTGCGGTCAACAAGATTAAGAAAGTGTGCAATACATTGTATGCATAGTCAGACCCTCAGAGAGTTCATCTGAGTTCCGGGTCAGTTCATATGGCGAGGCCCAGTCAATTTCATATTGTGAAGCCCCATTATTGTTTGAGAAGTGGGGTAAACAATTTTAGTGGAAAGAATGGCAAGTAAAAAAATGGCTGAGGCATGGCGTGTTAAGACCAGGGTTATTTGGCCCTGCTGGTCTAACTTCCCCTGATCGTCGGGCCTGTGAATAGTTATTACGTATCTTCTGCGACATTCTTTTATAACGCCCTGCCATGTTGGCAGCATTGTCATGCGACTGGTCTCTGCACTTTGAAAAATATATTTTACAAACTTGCTAATGATAATCCAACTTGATTGGCCATACCTTGTCCTATGTTGCTTTTCAATTTAAGGAATATTATATTTTATTAAATTTTAGTTTGCTGCCCCTGTTGGTCTGGTGCCCTCCCTAAACACGTACTTAGTGTCCTGAATGGATAATCCGCCCTGATTATTGTATTATGTTTGATTTTGTTCCTTCTGTATTATTACGTAAGTAAGGATGATCTGTTCCATGTGGCAGACCGGCGTCTCTGATGGGATACACAAATAATAAAACAACTGCTCGCTGAGATCTGCCGCACGATGTAAATAAAATTGAGGTTGTGTCTAAGACTGACAATCTCACCAGCTAAAACAATGAGCTAATGAAAGTAAAGTATTTGGAGTTGTACATGGTGCACATGTAGTTGGGAGCCATACCGACTGGAAGATTTGGAGGCACTTCCAATTCTCCTACGGCAGTACCAGCTTCGAGGCATACGCTAAAACAGCCGACATGGATAGCAAACCGAAATATTACAAACACATTTCAAAGAAAAATCTGAGCCATTGTATTGAGAGTTTATTTGGCTCAGAGTAAATACTTTTCTTTCGCTTCTTCTAATACTTTCTTGTCCATTATTGTACATTAAAAAAAAAAAAAAAAAAAAAAATAGCTTTATTACCTTCCATTCTTGCAATTCTATTTTGCCTTTATCGTAGTACCACCTATAGTAAGCTTTATAGCTTTCAGTGGAGCCGATCATTTAACAGCTTGGAGAATTTTTTCTTTGTTCTTAAGGATCGTCGTGACTGTCGACTGCGAATGCCCAAATCACGAGCTATAGCATTCATCAACTACTTCTTTATGCAAAAGTTCAAGTATATTGCCCTGAATATTATATAAATTGTCTTGGCTGACTTCACCTCGAGGACTAATAAATTCTGCGATTTATGTTCACTAAGATGTGAATGTCAAAGAACTCTTCTCCTCCTTGATGACATTACATGTAACACAGAATTCGGACGTATCAATTTATTTAGGGGAAAAAGTACATGCACACTTGGAAGGACGTTTGCAGTAGCTTATGTTATACAATTATGATCTTAATAAGATATGTTATATTTTAAATATTGTAAAGTCGATGTCGTTATATTGACAAGGCAGTAAATCAAATAATTGATGCACATAAGGTCTGGAATTAGTGTCACTCTGGTAAGTACTACTTAACTAATTTAACTGGGAGCCGCGCTGGTGTAATGCCTGCAACGTTGTACTGGCGACCAGGTTTTCAAGGTTCAAGCCCGGGCGTCAGCGTTTGAAGGAATGTTTACGACCGGGAATTTGACTGAATAATCTGAACGGCCCCTGCACATAAACCTTCTGTGGATGGGAAGGAGCGAAGCTCCTGACCGGGTTGGAAGGAAAGTCCACTGACCCTCCCAGCCTCGCAATGACATGTCATTGGGCCAAAAGGGCTGGAAAGCTCGAGTGCCGCTGGTTAGAGGAAAAAAAAAACTAATTTAACTATTTCTTAAGTCTTGTAATAGGAAACTGTAACCAGTCTTTATGAGGTATCTGACAGACTAACAACATAAAAATAATAATAGTGCTTAGAGAATTAAACAGTTTGAATATATAAGCTTATAGTCTAAGACAGAGAGAAATTAAAACAGTTTTTACCCAGACATATCAAAAGAATCATGCACATAACTCACATTCAATACATATTGAAACATTAGTAAAAAACTTCTAGGGTTGAATTATACTTTTTAGAATTTTACTTAATTTTTGGTCTTCGACCAAGCAACCAGCTTGACACTAATACTAGTTTAAAAAAAAACATACCACATTATGTCAGTTGTACAACAGAACGTGCTATTATCAGTCATCATTTAATATCGCACAGCACAAATTGATGTTAATACAGGGAAGATAATAGCTAAGTCCTTCGACGTGACTCCATGGCTATATTTTGTTTATGCTTCGCATGTTTACTGATTAAGACTTTCGAAGTTATGAACACTGACACGTCATTATACTATTTTGATACATATTTTTTATCATATTATTTACTTATACTATTTTGGTTGCCTTGAAGGGATACACAATTTAGAACGTTTAAATCTTAACATAAAGGCACTGCAAACTACGTGTCGAACTTAGACAGGTATACAGCAAAGAGGACTTCAAAATTAATGTATCATTACTGCACAATACTTTGTAACATGTTCCCGTTTAAAGTAATTTATAATTTAAACATACGTATAGGCATACAAAAGCCCAGATTGGCACAGTGGTTAAAGAGTTTGCCTCTCGCAGAAAAAATTACTGGGTTCCGAGTTCGAGAATTGGTAGCGTCATGTTCCAGCACACAGCTGTAAACTGGTAACTGACCATGCTCTTGTGTTAGGGAAGGAAAAGGAAGCGAGGAATGAAACCCGTCGCCCCACCTCAGGTCAATGAACCTGGTATAGTTAAGTCTCTGTCATGTCACTTCCCTATGGCAGTATCTGCTATGAGACTACTATTACCTGTGTTTTGTGTAGGCACATAAATATCTGGATACTTCAAAAAGTTGACATTACTATCACGCAGAGTTTCTTTATATGATAGAATTTTAGTACAAAAGAAATAACAAGATATATGACAAACTCTAGTTCGCATAAGAACTATGTTTCAGATAATGACACCGTTCACTGACATATCTGATCCTAATGATTTTGAAATATTAAAGAAACATTCTGGCCGTGACGAATTTGGGGAAATTCTCTCCCTCGAAGGGAGAAAAATATTTGAAGTTGTCAACTTTGTTGTTATATGTGGTTTAATTGGCATGTTTGGAATTATAGCCAATATTATCAACATTGTCATATTCTACAAACAAGGTTTTACTAACACTGTCAACATCGCCTTGCTTGGGCTTGCCATATCTGACTTGTGCTGTCTCATCACCCTGGAGTGGATATCTACTTTAATGAACCCTGCCTTCGCCACATCTGGAATGCCTTGGGTTCTTCCAGATGTTATGTATCTGTCAGGGGCGTGGCCGCATGTTTGTTTTTGTCGAATCACAAGCTTCATTACTGTTTACATTACAGCTGAGAGATATCTTTGTATCGCATTACCACTGAAAGTAAAAGATATCATTACGCCAAAAAGAACGATATTACTTATCTGTCTAATCTACGTCATCAATATAGTGACGCTTATTCCAGAATACGCCACTTCTTATCTTGATTGGAGGTTTACCCCAGAAAAGAACGTGACATTTGTGGCTTTAATCTTCACCATCAGCAGGAGGGACGTGGAGGGTTTGTGCTATGTCCTGCATTCGTTGCTCAGCACAACGTCCTTTGTTGGAGTCATAGTTTTTACATTTATTTTAATTGTAAAGTTAAGAAAATCATCAGAATGGCGCAAAGAGGCAAGTTCATGCAGCAATCAAAGTGGACACGTTTCCAACAGAGACCAGAAGACAGTAAAAATGGTTGTATTGATAGCATGTGTGTTGATCGGCTGCTATATACCGGGTGTAGCCGTCTCCATGACGACATTTTTAGTTGGACCAGAGTTCAGCATAATGGGAAGACACATTAACATGTGCGTAGCTACGTGGTCTATTGCATACGCCTTCCAGACTCTCAACTCGAGCGTTAACATTTTCCTGTACTATAGAATGAGTTCAAAATACAGACATACGTTTGATGAAATTTTCTGCAAATTTATCAGAATTTGCTGTATACGGTAACTGCCCTGATAGACATTCTTAAAGCCTATGATATATAAAGTTCAATTGCCTGCAACATGAGTATCAAGACTGATATACAAAGGCGAAAATTGTGCATGGAATTTTGTGTTTTTCATTGCAGTGTCCATTCGTTGTGTGACCTCAAATTGCTTGTATTGTTCTTTAGCCGGCACAGCTGAAGTGTGATCAAATTCATGTAATTATTTTGCAAATTGATAATACAATTATGTAAATCATCAACCTTGAACAAGATGGCGGATTTAAAAGATGAAACATGTTGTTAATAACGACGATAATATGTTGATGCTGTGACCGTTGGTGGGTCAAGACATGTAGTCTAAATACACATGATCTTAGTGGTTGTTCTTTCACGCTCCTGATGATGTGTTGAGTCAGAACTAATTATTTAGGACTTCACGATACATTTAGCAGCACAGACGATTCACTCATGTTACGTTTTCAATGATTTAATTGTGTGTTACCAATCTCAACGTATGTACAGTCAAAACGTGAATAAAACGTAGACATCTGAATTCTGACTTACATAAGTTACGATCACGTACACAGCGTGGTATTTTAAAAAAAACCAATTAACCCCCCCCCCCCCCCCCCCCCCCGCCCCCCCCCCCCCCCCCCCCCCGCCCCCAAAAAAAAAAACGTCGTACTGTACTCTACACTTAACAGTTATTCTAGCTCTTGTAATTTACGACAATTCTCTACATTTCACTGGTTGTAGTTATCTCTCTCGATCACGACTGTTCATTACATTAGTCTGATTGTCTATCAAACTATGCTTCATTTCTGTTGCATTTAAGGTGATGCTTGAAATTATCAGTTGACTGGTCAACACCGGGGAATCTTACTTTGGTTTCAAGACTGATCAATCAATCAATACCCTTTAGCTCCCCGAGGAGCATAGGCCTTTAACAAACACATGCCTCGTCGTCCTGTCCCGTGCCATCCGCTCACGTTTTTTTCATGTTTTCCTCATCATTTTCACCTCTTTATCCAGTTCTCTTCTCCATGTGTTTTTTGGTCTACCTCTGCCTCTCTTTCCCTGTGGATTCCAGAACAAGGACTGCCTTGTAATGCTATCAACAGGTCTCCTCAATGTGTGCCCTATCCATCGCCAGCGTCTTCTTCTCAAGTTCCAAGAAGAGCCAAGTTCAACCTTGTTATCATTTCTTGCATTTATTATCATAATCTTTGTCTTTTCCCTGTGTATTTTCAGGCCCACTTGTTGTGACTCATCAAGAATTTTCATTTTGTCTTGCATCTGGTTATAGTTATGGGACAGAAGAGCCAAGTCATCTGCAAAATCCAGATCATCAAGCTGTTTAGTCAGATTCCACTGGATTCCATTTCTGTTGTGTGATGTCGATGTTTTCATAACCCAATCTATTGCTAGTAAGAAAAGAAATGGAGACAAGAGGCATCCCTGTCTCACTCTCGTTCTTATCCTAAACGGTTCTGTAAGTTGTCCTTCTTGAAGAACTCTGCATGTCATGTCTTCATAGGTCTTCTTTATTAAGTTAATGATCTTCATGGAAACTCCATAATGCCTCATCAGTTTCCAAATTGATTCTCTGTCTACACTGTCAAATGCCTTTTCATGGTCCACGAATCCGATGTAAAGCGATGAATTCCATTCCAGACTTTGTTCAAATATTATATGGCTATCTGGTCTGTACAGGATCTGTTTTGTCAAAAACCTGCTTGTTCATCTCTCAGTTGCTTGTCTATGGACTCTTCTAATCTCTCAGGGATGATTCTGTTTAATACTTTTCCTGGCACTGATAGCAATATTATTCTTCCATAATTTGTGCACTCTTGTAAATTTCCCGTCTTAGGCAACTTAACCAGATAACCTTCCTTCCGTTCTGCTAGTATTTCCTCTCTCTTCCAGACTTTGCCAAGAAGTTTGTATAATATCTCTGTAGAGGTATCAATATCTGTTTTTATGGCCTCTGTTGGAATGCCATCTGGACCAGCTGCTTTTCCATCTTTATGGCTTTCTTTATTTCTTATCTACTTGGTCGTTCACAGCTGATTTGTAGCTCCTCTTCTGCTGGCTGGATGTCTGGGGGATTAGTGGGAGCTGGTCTAATGAGAAGTTCTTCAAAATGTTCTGTCCATCTCTGTATTTGTTCTTGTACATTACTATGCAATTTTCCATTCTTATCTTTTTTGAGGCCATTTGCTTGCTTATATTTCCCTGTTAGCTTCTTTGTGTTGTTGTACAGGTCCTTCATATTTCCTTTGGCGGCAGCTTCCTCTGCTTCCGTTACCAACTCTTCAATTTACTTCCTCTTGTCTCTTTTGATGTTTCTTCTTACTTTAAGACTGATACCCTGTAGGATTTAAGCTGGTGCTCAACACGACTGTCAAATCAGTTTTTGCGAGGCACAAAGTTTATAAATAGGATAACACGTACCTTCTCTCAATTGTGAACATCTCCGTCTAATGAAATAAATCACAATGAACTTCAGTCTAAAATGGGAATCACTTTTTTCACATACGATTCGATCTTGAATCATTTTGTTATAGTTGGGATTCCATCTGTGTCCACAAGCATTGCAAAGCGACCACAGCAAACTCATCAGACATAGGTGTTCTCGGTCCTTCCTCGACGAAGACCTGGGTAAAACTCTTTATGCACACATCGTTTCTCTTCCTTTCACACGTCGAAGGAAAACCATGTTCGACACGTCTGAATACAACACACGTCATGTGACAGAGTGATTCCCGGGCAGTTCGCATTCTCTAGTGGCTTGTGTTTTTGACTCAAGAGGTGGAACTCTTGCTCCTACTGTTAATTAAGTGGTATTACTTCTTCCCTTTTATTATTACCTTTCTCAACCCGGCCACTATGCCTAAGTGACGTCCACATAAGACGTCACGCAATGTTTGACATTTTTAACCCACAGATTCCTCTCCCATGTCGCACTTCGTAAAAAAAAAAAAACAAAAATAAAACAGACAATAAAAACAACACAAAACCTGTGTCATGCGTTCCAATATGAGAGAAAATATGGGTAAGGAAGAAATGGATGGAAGGCACAAGATAGAAGAAAGAAAGGTAGAATGCAGATAACATGAAAGAGCATGGTCATGTCGTGACAATTATCCACGCCCTGCTCACTATAGAGCTTTGGGCTACCTCTGCTTTTGGTTCCTTGTGAGGAAACCCGTACTAAGGAATCATCACTTCTTGCAGTGGTGGATTATGTGGCGGTGGTTTTGTATGAAGAGGCTACCAGGCCCCATATGCAACTGTACGTCAGTAAGTAATTTATACATCTCAAAATGCAAATAGCAATAATAAAAATGTACATGTTACAACTTACCCCAAAATATTGAGTGAGTTAACACATAAAACTGATGCACATAAAGTCCGTAATATGTTGGACAACTGTTTTAACCCGTTGAGCCCGCCGAAAAACCTTTAACCATACCCTATCCCAACCTTCCTGTCCGGAATCGTAAAACCGCGGCTGTATTATTACATGTTTAAGGTTTAGCACCTGCGCGAGGGTAAATTGCAATTAGAGATCGCGAACGGATTTAGAAAGGGAACTCAAAGCAATCAAATCGCCATGCAACAAGTCAAATCCCTAAGCTATTGTTATTTCGTTCCGACATGCAAAGAGTTCGCAGTGTGGTTTGAGTTTTATTTTGTTCTGAAAACCCCGAACATTTTCATAAACGGTGGAATATACTTATCTGCCTATTGAGTTCAAGTTGCTGGCCACAACAGCATTATACAAATTTTGGCAGAATCCGTCGAAATAAAGGAACGTCTCCATGTTCTGCGTTCGTGAGTATACAGGCTCATTGGAAATTGAGATTCTGAAAGGCCAGTGTTCACATATTAGTCTAAAGTTTTGCTCCCTTTGAGAATAACAATTATCGGTTTTACAAATGTTTAGATCTATACTAGTCGTTATTTTGGAAATTGCTGCGTGTATTTCTCAAGGGTCTCTGATAAGACAAAGAAAGAATGTGTTTACTGCTTCCTGAAGTATGACGTTTGCGTCAACTAATATGCTGTTGTTCATGAGGCTGAAAACCTCTTTATAAAAACAAATTGCTACAAATATCATTGCTGCTAGAACATGTAAATCCCTGACACAGGCTTCATGTTATGGGGACCAGCTGCAATGGTGGCTATATGCTCCAGAAGGAACGAACAGGAAAATGATTATGATGATGATTCTACTAGTGGCGCTACAATTGCTGGTCAAACGATCAGCGTAATAAAAATCTAGGGAAAATCTATTGAGATATAATTATAGCCTTACCATTCTGCTTTTACGAGGTTATGAGCTCAAAGGAAACAGGAATCTGATATAAAATTTTCAGTATGATCACAATTTCAATTTTCGCTCCGTAGGGAGCAAAGAGCCACGGTAGCAGCAGGTCCTCTTACTGGAAGCTAACATTAAAGCATGAATGTGCTCCTGCGGTGACAGTTTTTGTAGCACGTAATTTTACATGATAAGGTTGCCAGCCCTATGCGTAAACCTCATATTACTCGTTTCTTACGCCATCAAAGGGAGAAGTAAACATATTCCTTCTTTGTCTTCTCGGAGATCCCCAGGAACTATACGGACAATATAAATTTGCATGGGTACATTACATTGCACTTGAGCTATGGAAGGAAAAAGCAGCGATAAAGGAACTAGTCACCCCGCCTTCCGACCTACTATAGTGAAGTCTAATAATTGTCTTCCCTACGGCAGTATCTGCCACGGGAGTACCTTTTAACTATCCCACTAGTACACTGAGTACGTTCTACTAATTTTCCTGTCAAGACAGAACAAACTACTACTAAAGCAAATGACTATTTATCGATTCATACATTACAATCTAATTCCTGCAGCCAGGTACTAAACACTGCCCTACGGTCGCGCAGCTAAATAAACGGTTTATGGGAATTCTGGTACTTGTGAAAATCTTTTGAAGTCAACCGAGCAGGGCTATAGGAATTAGAAATAGCCGGACCAACGCTAACTGGGTACACTTGAGGAAGATTAATAGGACTTTTAGCGCTAAGTATTATACTGGGAGTTTTGCACAATTTTTTTTTAATTTTAAGAGCTACCCCGAGTCCTTTTAGCTTGTCCTTTCGTGAAATCTTTGTGATTACTCCTTATTCTGGCTGTCTATGATGTCTCCTGATCGAGGTAAGGAAATGCAGTACAAGTAGCTGTGAACGTGCTATGTTTTAAGCAAAATTTCTACCCTCACACAAATGGTACCTTATGATTGGGTGTCACATAATTTGGTCCATCTCTTGTCCGCTCCGGCAGTATTTAGCTACCGTTATGGTATGTGTGAATTCTGTACAATATTCAATGGTCGGCACATTTTCTTCCCCTACCTTCCGACAAGTAATTGGTATTTTCGAGTCATTGTTTGCTCTTCTTCCTGTAATAATTCATCATGCCTGTTTACCTTTTCATCCCTGCCGAAAGAGTAGACGGGTGATGCAATCTTGACCGACAGCCATGGAGTGAAATTCTCGTGTGTCAGACATTGGGCGCCTGATTCACACGGAAATGGCCAATCGAGCTTGTTTATCGTTAATTTGGCTAGTGTGACCTTCTATCGTGAAGAGTCACAGCCCAGATGGTCAAACGAGGGTCGGTGTCTGTACAAGTACGGGTAGATAAATTATCCGTCTGCAAACATATTACAGACATGCACGTGAAAGACGGAATGCTGTTATAGCTTCCGGACAGATATGTTACGAAGACATTATTTGTCATAATGTATGGAGTTGTAGTTGCAATCATTACCGCGAATCGACGGATATAACGATTCCATATTTGGAAAGTGACCTTTTAAATAACACGCAGATTTGTCCTATGAGGAAATTTTTTTGAATAAACCCAATCATAACACGTATATTGAAACTATTGGCCGACATTCAAGATGTAATCTTAACAACATTTCTGATTGGAGCCTGGTCTAATAGTAAACAACAACGTGCGTGGGACGAAAGTTGTATGACACTTTCGTCGGTTGAAAGCACTGTGAAAATTCAACTCGTCAAGAGACCAGCCAGACAGCCAGAGTAAAAAAATGGATCAGAATTCCATTTATCGGACCGGAGAGCATCGTGAAGACTTATATCCCAGGAAAACTCTTCCTTTATTAACACGGAAAACCGGAATCTTAAGATTCTGAGCACGATGTCAGAGTAGGGGCTTATTGTAAAGTAACACCCCAGAACACGTGAAAGAGGCATCTTAAACAAGCTGCCTTAACTATTTCTACTGAGCCAGAAGTCTGCGACCCCAAAAACATTTTGGGGTGATTTGTACATTTATAATTCTATATTTTACATAATTAACACTGAAATATTATGTATATATTGACAGGTGAATATTAACTCTTAGTATACAAGCGGCCTTTTAGAAAGGCCGATGATCGATCTGCACTAAATAATTTATTTATAAATATAACATAAAGTGTTATATATCAAAATTCGAAGAAATGAAACCCCTATATCATGCACGTAACTAAATTGTTCAGTGGTTTTAAACATGCATTCACCTATACATTTTCGCTATTGACGGGGATCGATCATCGGCCTTTCTAAAAGGCCGCTCGTATACTAAGAGTTAATGTGTGAAAACTGCTAGTGGATGTATAGGTTATACGAGGCTGGCAACCTCAGCATATAGAATGATTGGTTTGGTTTGGTTTTAAGGACTATCTTCATTGCATACGGACTGCTCCATCAGTGCTCCGATCTCCTCCCTTAGATCACACAAGGAGAATATCAACTCAGTGCACGAACTCCATAGCACCGGCGAGAATCCCAACATGTATGTATATAGGAATCACACATTCTATAAATATTTTTATGGTGAGTAGGTTTCTAATATTTTAATTTTTGCCAGGGTAGCTGCGTGATAGGCCTACTCTTTACGATTTCTAACTGCCGTGGGATTTTTAACGTGCGCAACTTGCACACTGGACCTCCTATGTTTTTCGTCCTTATCCACGAAGGTTAGGCATCCGATCTCACTACCCAGGAGACCAGGAAGGAGTATGACATCATTTGTACCATCGGGTCTGAAATAATTTCCATAAATTTTATGCCCACAACTCGGAATCGAACCCGTTACCTCTAGAGCTCGAGGCGGTCGCCATACCTCTTAGCCACTCCTACCCCCCTATATATATATATATATATATATATATATATATATATATATATATATATATATATATATATAATGATGATTTCATGAACCACCACTGCAAGGGTTGGTGACTGCTTTATGCGAGTTTATAAAGAAACCAAAAGCAGAAATAGTCCCAAGTTCCACATGGAGCAGGAAGTGAATGGTGAGCGAAATGATGTACATACTTATTATATTGTTAACCTTTTCAACCAATGTAGAGATAAATGTAGCCCTATTCAATCTAAATATAATGAAAGTTTTCCGCTCACTGGGATTAAGATTAATTTTCAGAGAGGGTAAAGTTCTGAGGTACGTGGGATGGTGGAATGAAAAGACGGGGGCACATGAGTGTGTGTCAGGAAAACTCAATATTCAGGAGGGTATTTGTTCTCTTCTTTTGTGACACTAGTCGTGGTACCAATTGAGGGTACTATCGCTGGAACAAGTAAGAGTATAAGTGGCTTAAAGTCGACGCTAGACATCTTAAAACAGAGCTACTAAATTAAGATTGCACTGAATTAAATCAGCTGGGCGTTTGTACGAGCTAATTTAAATCAAATAACCCATCTTCACAGAAAAAAAACCAACAGAGAAGTACTGCACTCACTAAATGTAGAGGAAAATTGGCTCCTAAATACCATCGCAATAAGGAAGCTGAAATCTTTCGGTCATATAAAAAGACATAATAGTCTGGAAAAATTTGTAATGGAAGGCATGGTCCCTGGAAATAGGGAAAGGGGACGACCTAGACGACGGTGGATCCAGGACACCACGGAGATTCTGTGAGAGTCACAGAGAGTCACAGAGATGCATCCAGAGCAGCTGTAATGGAGACAACGTTCTGGAAAGAATACGTCACATGATGAACCCATCTTCACAAAAGACGGAGGTCAGATACAAAGTTAACGTGCTCATACTCATTCAGCACTGTTCTTGACTTCTGAAATATCTTGTGAATAGTCCCTCGAGGTAGAAGCATCATTATCCTTCTATTTACAACTCTGCCAAGAGTAATCTTGTGCGAAGGTAGACACCTTTGAAGACCCACATTAGATACTCTAGGTTTTGGCCACTGTTGGACCACTATCGCATTGCCAAGGGGACGCAGCCCGTGACATTGGGTGACACCCAGTCATAATTAACTGCCCATGTAACCCCGTAAGGTTATGCTGGGTAAGACCCTATCACAATTAAGTTTAGTTTAATACTCTAATATCAAACCAACCCGCAAGGTAAGCAGTCTTAGTTTAGTAGGGATTTTCCCCATCCTTACCTGAACATTATTACTTGACCATATAAGGTATTGGAGCAGCAGTTGCGCAGTGGTTAATGCACTGGTTTCCTAGCTTAGTGGTCCATGGTTCGATCCCCAGCTGAGGTGGGATATGTTAAGCAGCAAACGGCTACAGGGTCGACCCAGCCTCATGAATTGGGTACCAGCGCAACTCCAGGAAGGTTAAGGCGGCCGGCGTGACGCTGACAACATCATTTCTAAATATGGGCCTAACACCATATTCCCAATATGTCTCAATGGGCATGTAACGGAATCCGTTACCTTTGTTTTATATACGGTATTGCCCCTCTCAGTGTTATGTTTACCAAAGTCATTATATCACCTGCAACTTGACCTTGATTATTATCTCTGATAAACCTTCTCCAAGACTGTTATCATCCCGAACACCATCCATGCTTACCCAAAACAACCTGGCCCGTACATATTTAGCGTCATATTTCCTGTTGTCTCAACTTGTACAGCTTGTCATGTTTAGACCTGGCATACAGATAAGCTGCGTATTTGTGCACGTCACGCTATTTCAAATTGACTAGCGAGAAGGTCAGCGTGATTTTATTTGGGATATGCAGAATATAATCCTTGCTTCTTCACCCAGGACAAGTTTGATTTTGTTTTATTAGTGAACTGTCTGTGTTGTTTTCTTGGTAAATACTTGTATAAGAGAGTTCCACATTATGTACTGGTCAATGGTCAAGGCTAGAGTTACGTAGCAGTATGGTTCCGTTGCGGAACCGAAGTCTTGTTTGTGTGAGTTTAGCAATGTTTGTCTTGCTGATATTAACATGAACTGTGTTTCACTATAATGTATTTGTATGCAGTTCTTGTTGCTTTATTTAATAAGACTATGTATTTTAAGACAATAGGTTTTATCACCTGTGTTAATAGCCCAGTCGTCGGTATATGGTTTGCAGGATACGTGCTTGATGTGTATTGGAAGATCAATAATCTAATTTATAGTAAGAGGTCAGGGAATAGTGAATAGAATCCATAGAAACACCTGTATAAATTATTATTGGTGTGAAAAAGGAATCATTTTAAGACACCACTACTTGTCTGACATGAAATTATCGACACCTGCTTCAGGTTTACTCTCATTTATCCCGTTCTAATTAAATAACCTGGTCTATTAGATCGAGCATTTTTCTGAAGTCTACAACAATTATCCCATACATATTATCGTAACTGATATATAAGTGGCTCTACACCCCAAGGTGGAAAAGAAACAATTAAGTAGGAGTAGATGTATTTGTACCAACTGTCCGTCATTTTAGTTAGAACTGTTTGGTACGAATGTTCAGATCTAAAGCCAAGCTGACTGTGAATTAGCTGGTGGTTGTTAACCAGGCGTCGTTGTGTTGTTTGTGCATGTTTTTCCAGTGGTGTAGCGATTATAATTAGAAAAATTTGTCCCAAAGATGTAGCAATAGAGAATGCAGTCAGCGACTCAAAGCTTGACTGCTTGCGTCAGGGTAAGCGAACCAGAGCTGACCAAGACCCTACTTCACCTCCACGTGGTGGTCCTGGAAACAGACTGCATCACTGCAGTCTGGCTGAGAGAGTAGGGATCGAAGAGGGAAGGAAAACCCGGTCCCAAAAAATGTCGTGCTGGTCAGATGTGTCGGCCGAAAGGCGCAGATATCGCAGCTCCGGTGTAAACAGACACAACGCAGCCAACGTCCTTTTCAGGACGAACGAGGAAGAAGAAGAAGATAAATGTGTCTATAGTTATTAATGTTACTTTTATCAAATGAATCAGGTTTAAAAAGAAAGTGTATTTTTCCAAATAGTTTCGTTACAGTAATTAAGGTAGCTATTATCAGGTGAGTCAGCTTTGAATACGTTAGCGATTTTAATAGTAATTTTAAAAACTGAGGGAAAATAACATTGTGCGACTCATCAATTATGTGTGCATCTTAGTGAGTCACCAACAGCCGTTTGTGCAAAACGTAGCCATCAATTACTGATTCGATCAAGCCTTGATCGTCAACCTCTTCTTTTTTTTTTTTAAAATTAGAAGTTTTGCCTCGCGGTGGCGAGGCGCGATCCGCTCAAGCTAGACACAAGGTCATTCGGTTATATTAGGGCGTATGTCCAAATATAAAAGACCTTGTGGTCTGAGTTTAATTAAGTCCTTTTCCTTCGGGCTCCATGTGGGTTATGGAGCCACCACTGTAGTTGATCCCACAGAAAGCCTGCAAAGAGCAGTTATATACTTTTACAGTGGTGGTTTCTGTGGCCAAGTGTTTTACATTATGAGGTTGCCAGCATCATGAACTATCTCATATTACTCGCCGTGAACAAAAGTCTTGATAAGGTATTATTTTTTATTTAGCCCAAAGCGAAAGTTGTATATGTTTCGTTAATATCTCACAAGACTATGCCATTGTTCGGAGAAACTCATTCAAATATGTCCGAGATGCTAGAGTCTGGAGGGGGCCAGAGATTGGAAGTGATCACTACCTGCTAACAATCAAAAGAACAACTGAAAGAGTTGCTCAGCCTAGGAACTGCCCAACATCACGCAAGAAACCAAGTAAACGAGCAGGAGAAATGAGCATTAGGACCTACAAGCTGAGAGAGCCAGAAATTAAGACCAGATATCAGGGGCTTATTGCTGCAGCGGTGAGCAACACAGAAGAACGACCTGATGACTTGGAAACCCTCTGGATTAAATTCAAGGATATCATAAAGACAGTTGCTGCAGAAGCATGCGGTGAAGTCCGACTAGGGAACAAGAGAAAGAGGACATCTTGGTGGACAGAGGAAGTCAAAGAGAAAATAAAAGAGAAGAAAATGGCATGGAAACAATACTTAGGAGCTAAAAACACAACAGGACAAATGGAAAAATATAGAGAATATGTGACACTCAGAACAGAAGCAAAGAACACCAGAAATGGTTAAGTTCATGGGAGCATCAGGCGACCTATTACTCTTAAGGGTTTTACAGGCAGCGTGGTACAACAAGACCATACCAAAGGATTGGGAGATTGCCATCATAACACCAATTTTCAAAAAGGGTGACAATCGACAGTGTGGAAACCATAGAGGCATATCCCTTCTCAGTGTCCCTGGTAAAATCTACTCTAGAATCCTAGAGCAGAGACTCCGACGCTTAGCTGAGCCACAATTGGATGAGGTCCAGTGCGGATTCCGAGCAAACCGAAGTACTCAAGACCTAATCTTCACACTCAGACAGCTGAGTGAAAAGGCCCTTGAGTATAAGAGTGAGATCCATCTTTGTTTCATAGATCTGGAAAAGGCGTTTGACAGGGTCCCCTGGAGCAAACTTTGGGACTGTTTGGCAAGGAAGAATATTCCAGCACCTCTGATTCATGCTATACAGAGCTTCGACAAGTCTTGCAGAAATTATGTGAGGACAGCAAACCATAAGTCAGAAGAGTTCAGGACCACCACTGGTGTAAGACAAGGTGATATCCTATCACCTTACCTCTTCATACTCCTTATGGACGATGTCATCAAGGCATGTAAGGAGAGAACAAGAAAGTATTCAGTGGGGTACTGGAAGATGAGACAGGTCTATATTTCGGAGCTGGCATTTGCTGATGATGTTGCCCTGATTGCTAAATCAGAGGCACATCTCCAATCCAACCTGCAAGTCTGGAAGGAAGAGCTGGAGAAGAGAGGGATGGTCATACGCAGCTCTAAAACAAAATCCATGGTGATATCACGAGAAGAAAGAAGACATCAGATTAAGCTGGGAGAACAGGTCCTGGAGCAGGTCGACCACTTTAAATACCTCGGAGCTATTATAGACCGAAAGGGAGGCATCAAAGAAGAGTTGGCCACTCGAAAAGCAGCAGCTGGGAGACTTTTTCAGGCCATAAATCGAGGATTTCTCAGCAAGAGAGAGGTTGGTAAGAAAACGAAGATGGCTGTATACCGCTCCACCTATGTCCCAGTCTTGACATATGGATGCGAGTCATGGGCAATGACTACAACCCATAACAGCCAGATCCAAACCTCAGAAATGAGGTATCTGAGGAAGGTGGTTGAAGTAACAAGAAGAGACATGGTACGCAACCAGACGATACCTCAAGGCCTTAAATCCTACCCCCTGCAGACCCAAGTAGAACAGTCCCAATTAAGATGATTTGGCCATGTCTGCAGAATGGGAGAAGATCGGATACCACGACAAGCATGGGAAACAAAGAGCCAGGGATCCAGACCCCGAGGAAGACCCAGAGTCCGATGGGAGGACAACATTAGACAATCTTTGAAGGACGGAGGACTAGAATGGAACCAGGCCAGGAGGAAGACAGCCGATAGGATAGTCTGGCGCTCTCTCTTCCAAACCTCTACACCTCACGGTAGAAGGGGAACGACTAAGTAAGTAATATCTCACAAGTGTGACTAAGTTGGAAAGATAAATGGATATTGTGGATTTGTAATGTTTATGTCTATCTGAAAGCGATAGCGGAATTCTCAACAAATTAATCAAGTATTGAGATTTAATGAATATCGCAAACATGTCGTTGTATACTAAATTTTCTACTCCCTTCCTTGTCTATTGACCGTTTGTGTTGTTCTGAAATTGTAAGTGCCTCTATTTTCGTTTCCCTGAGAATTAGTTATTTTAGCGTGTTTTTTTTTAATGTCTGATATGAACTGAGGTCACCTCTACACCTCACGGTAGAAGGGGAACGACTAAGTAAGTAAGTATGAACTGAAGTTTTTAATGTTGTACGCTCGATTTCCCTCTCTCATGGTTTATTATTCTTGTGTGTGGTATTCGGACAATTTTTTGGGTCATTTCTTTACCTTCTTGCTTATTCTTCGACCTTTCAACTTCCCTAGGAACGCAGGCCTTCAACAAATTTATGCCAATTCTTCCTGTCTCGTGCTATCACCTCAAAGTCGTTCCATGTTCTCTTCTTTACCATCTGTCTCCAGCTCTATAGTCCTTGTATTCGTTGGTCATCCTCCACACCTCTTGCATGGTGATGTCAGAACAAAGACTTCTTTCCTGGTACATTCACGAATCCTTTTTTAAAGTTGTCAGTTCAATTGCAAGTTCCTTTTTTTTTGTGTGCTTTGTGCCCATTTCGGTTTTGTACAAGATGGATTTTGGTGATAACCTGCTTCTTCTCTCTCACTTGTCTATGGCCTCTTGAAATCTCCCAAGATGATCCAGGTACATGCTGTCATAGAATTATTCAAGGTGGGACACTTACTGTCGCACCGCTACAGTATGATAGGCGTATGATCAGAATAGTCTATGGTATATTATCAAGACAGTCTCCGGAAATTGGTTCGTTAAGAAAGAACGCGACCTATTCGAAATAAGGACAAGTAGAAGAGAAAGCGAATGCTCTCCATTAGAAAGAGTTTTCTAATAAATCAGGAAAAGCCTTCTGTATCCGTACGACATTTATTTATTTCCCTGAAATATCGATAAGAAAAGAGCCCCCAACCTCCCAAAATGAAGGGTTTTTGCCTATATGTAAATACTTAACCAGACAGCACGAGTGATACCATCAAAATAAGGTTGTAAACATTTGCAGCGTCAAGATCTCACATTGGTAAACATTTGAAAGAGGTGCTTGCAGTTTGTGGGTTACTTAAAACATTTCATTCATCATCAACATCCTTACCCTTTAGCTCCTTACTTAGCAATAGGTCTTTAAGAAATTCATGACACGTTCTTCTGTCCTGTTCATTTCTCTCAAGGTCTTTCAATGTCTTTGTTATCCCTTCCATTTCTGTCTCAAAGTCACTTCTCTAAGCGTTTCTGGCAACCGTTTACCTCTCAGGCTGAATGAATGTTTAGATAAAGGGCACAATGTTAGACGGGCCTGAGTGCCCAATTCTCAGCCCTTTTGAAATAACGTTCGTTCGTTCATTCGCTCTGTAAATCTAGGGATTACAGAACAAGGACTGCCTCTCAACGCTGTTAACATGTTTTCTCAATGTATTTCCTGTCCATTACCAGCGTCTTCAAATTTTCTATTTAAAATAGTTACTGCATGCCATACTTAAACTTCAAAATGTAACTATGATATATACATAAATTTAGATAGGTTTGAAAGATATTTATGGTCCCGTCTGAGTAGAGTGGGTGGTGATAGTACGTGAGAAGTAAAGGTGTGAGAATAGATTTCACGAGTGAATAGTTTAAGGAGAAGATCTGTCTCTGGAATGAGTAGTTTCTCTAGTCCAGCCTATCTATACGACTATAATTTAGTACAAGACAATCTTGCACCTCTCTTTATCTAGAAATATAAGTTTAACTACACACACAATCACAGCTATGTGACAACAAGACACACAAACGTGAAAAAATATGGTAAATTGGGTATGGGTCTGACCAAAACACAAAGTTAAGTTCTTTTGTTGTTTATTATCATTAAACTTTACAACATCGAATATCTAAAGAAAGATCAAATAAAATCAGAATTCATGCATAGAAAGATAACAAAATACATGTAATTTCCCCATCATTGAGAGAAAAAAAAACCCAACAAGTTAATAACCCCAAAGGTCATAGTGCTAACCTATCTTCTATCTTGTGCCTTCCATTCATTTCTTCCTTACCCGTATTTTCTCTCACGTTGGAACGCATGACACAGGTTTTGTGTTATTTTTATTGTCTGTTTTATTTTTTTATTTTTTTTTACGAAGTGCGACATGGGAGAGGAATCTGTGGGTTAAAAATGTCAAAAATTGCGTGACGTCTTATGTGGACGTCACTTAGGCATTGTGGCCGGGTTGAGAAAGGTAATAACAAAAGGGAAGAAGTAATACCACTTATCTAACAGTTACAGAATAGACAGTAAAGAAAAATAACAAAGTTCCTACTAAATGCTACTCAGTAAGTAACAATATTTAAGCAAAACTAAAGATGATACAGTTTCTGTAACTAAGAAATTATTCACTCTCTCTGTCTGACATACAGTGGCCACTCAATCACGCTTACCTAATCTGGATGATGTATCCCGTGGACATACAAGTATCCTGAATATAAACTTCCAGTGTTTTTAATCTTCCAAATTTGGCCCCAGTCCTTCCTCTATAACAAATACGATTTTATGAGGGGGACGCCAAATTTGGTGGTTGATTCCTGGATGGACAAATGTCACCTCGAATAGTTAATGTAGAAAAAAAACCGCGATCTGTGTTCACAGTAAACTGTAGAAAATACGTCCAGTATTTTGAAACATCTGGTTGCTAAAGCTGTTACAATTTATAACTAATGATGATGGTAAATCCTATCGGCTGGCTGTGTGGTGATTGCCGATTTTGAAACAGCGTAACTTGCTGGATAAATCCGCTGATACGACTGTCAAAAGTCCGATAGGGATGTTATTGGTATTACGCCACAGTGAGCTGATAAAATTGAACAAATATCTGGGTATTGATAAGTCCAGTTAAATTTACTGTTTAAAATGTTAATTTGTCTCTTTTGCCAATCCGGTTCACAACTGAACTTGGAGACGCGTAAGCCAAGAAGAAGACAACATTAATCGATCAGTAAATGAAGAAAAGGACCAAAATAGACCACTGGTCACCGTTTGATCAGGTCTGCTTAAGAATAAAGAAACATTATGGCAAAAATGCTACTATTATCTCTCTCTCTCTCTCTATCTCTCTCTCTCTCTCTCTCTCTCTCTCTATATATATATATATATATATATATATATATATTCACGGAAGGAGACAAGACGATCTCTTATCCTCTCCGTCGGTCCTGATTAAAGTTAAAAGGCACACTGTGTCTTTAGCCTATCCTATCGCGCGTCGCTTAGCGAGTGCAGGTTCGGTGGCACAGCAGCCTTTCTCCTCCTGCTCCGGTCAACGATCAGCGCACAATGTCAATTATTATTTAATTTTCCCTACGCGCACTTAACAAATATCTCCTGTCATTAATAGCTATTAGATTGTCGGCGTCTGTTTGTTTAGTCGTATGATATTAAACACTAGTCACTTATATAATTATACAAAATGAAATATAACGTGCATTCTATGGTCCACTATCAGTCGCGCCTAGCATATTAATTCAATCAGCTAAACCGTATGTTATTGTGTGAGAAAGCGGGTGATGGAAATTACATTAAACTGAACAACTGGCGAGAAATATCTACGCGTTATTTTATTTCACTAGTTTTAACGCTAGGAAATCACAGTGAATTATAATGGTAAAACGTAACACATTTTAACACTTTAGCACAAATTTCTATTACCAGAAAATCCGAATGAAATCTCCACGAAGACTATCAACACACCTTCCCAAAAAAATGGTTCTAGACTACGTGTTTAGACTATTCGAACAATTCTGAGCGACAACTGATAACTGGTTTGAGAAGGCACAGTTTATATACATTATTGTTATCTGCTCTCTAGAGGATGCTAATTTTCACACCACCGTGCACAGTAGAGAAATTAAAAAAAACTACATTCCCCAGATAAAAGGCTTTACGGTCGCTCTGTCTGCCGTTGCTAATCGACAACAGATACTTAAACGTGTAACGGGTTTCTTTCCGACATTTTCCCCGTTTCTGGAGATCAAAGATTTGTCTCCCCCTGTATGTACGAACATCAAGGGTCCCTCGGGAAAACATTTCTGCCCGAGCGTCTACTTCAAAAAGGTCCGGTGTTTCCACGTGCATCTGTCTGATATCTGGTGATTGACAGATCAGTTCGCGTGAGAAACTCAGGTAACAAACCAGGTTCGCTCCCTGTTATGACTAGCAGGTCGCGGAAGTTGGTAAACAACTTAGTTTGTTTACGTCTCAGGGAAAAGAGGCGTGGATTAAAAATGAGTAAACACAGGCTGTCAATGCGTGGCTTTTCTAGCAAATCATAGACGCTACGAGGTCACGAAAGAGTGTCAGATACTGTAGGCTTTATTTCCATTATAAGTCACTATATATATATATATATATATATATATATATATATATATATATATATATATATATATATATATATATATATATATATATATATATATATATATATATATACGTATGTGTATGTGTATGTGGCTTAAAGCTTCAAATTAATCATTGACATTAATTTTTATTTGAGTTAATCAGTGGTCCGATCTCCTCCCTTAGATTACACAAGGTAGATCTCCTCATAGAGCAGGAACTCCGAACCACCGGCAAGGATCCCAATGTGTGCATGCAGGAATCAAACATTCTATATATATTTTTGGGGTGGGTAGGTTTCCTAATGTTTCAAATTTTGCCAGTGTAGTGGCCGTATGGCCTACCCGTTGCGATTTCCCACTGCCGAGGGATTTTTAACGTGTGCAACTTGCAAACGGGACCTCATATTTTTTTCATCTTTGTCCTTGAAGGATACGCATCTGATCTCACTATCCAGGATATGGGGGGGGGAGGGGGGGGGAGTATGAGATCATTATTAACCACTGGTTCTTTAAAAAAAATTATTTACTCTTGCAAGTCGTTTAATTGTTTGCTCTAAGTGATACTATGATATTATGTTGAACCATGTGTGATTCGAACTGAGCATATCAAGTTTGAGATGGCCATGAAGAATAATTCCTCGACAGCATTAAACATTTGAATGATCATGATAGTGAATTGTTACCCGAAGTGATTTTTTCCACTGAGATTTTAGAATCTATAGACTACCATTATAGGTCCCTGTTTATATGTCCCTATATCTGCCAACTATAACCGTTTTCATGGCAAAAATTGTGAGAAATGGAAGAATATACTGTTAAATATTTTGTCTAGCATATTGGTGGAGTCTCGTTGAAAACGATTACAACGGGAATTTTTTATTGAATGTGATAAATTTTGCAGCCATAGACCATTTTTAAATAGCCACTGTTTATACGTATCTCCATTTTAGGAACACAGTTAAACAAGGTAGGGCTTTACATACACAAAAGAGGAAAACGACTTTATAGTAACGAAGAGTTTCCAACGGAGTAGAATTACCAATAGTCGCAAATCTTACTACTTACTTACTTAGTCACCTCTCTTCTGCTTTGGGGTATTGATGTTAGCCAGAGAGAACGCAAGCTAACCTTTTGTCCTGGTTCTAGTTAAGACCACGGTCTTTTAGAGATTGTCTGATGTTGTCTTCCCATTGAACTCTGGGTCGTCTTGGAAGTCTGGATCCCTGGCTCTTGGTTTCCAATATATGTCGTAAGTCATGTTTACAAAATGTGACACAACCTTTACAATTTAAAGTGGCCTGTGGTCTCGAGTACGTAAGCTAAACATAATGTGGTCGTGTGGGATGAAAGTTATGTCGATAATATTAGTGAAAATTCGTATCACTGCCCTTCAGCAGACAGGTTATGTTGATGGAGATAGTATGACTGTTTACGCTCACAACAAAACAAAACAACAGCTCACAAACACTGATGGATAATAACTTCAAGCTGAGAGCAATGACTAGGAAAATTCAAAACATTTATTTGCAGCTCCAAACATCTGTGTGATTGCGACTCATCTTCCTCCTTTAATTCTATGTCTAAGTCGCTGTCTATTTGCATCTAAGTGTTGTCTCTAACTTGCCTAGGTTGGTTATAGCTGAAGAACCGTTGCTGTCGATAACCGTTATTCTGTCCTTGCGCACACTTTTATTATCTGTAATTGCTATTTTCAAAAGTGGACAATCCTTTTCATACTCTGTCTTGTTCTCACTTTGTTAGTAGGTACTATTATGGCGTATCTTGGAAAGACTGGTCTAAACCGCCAGGGGTGGAGATTTCCGCCTATGTTTATGTTCCCTACTGACACGTTGTTAACTGTCTATAAGCTGCACTTTGGACTATACAGGTAAACGTTGCTGCTTACTTCACATGCCTGTTAGACTTGTAGTCTTGAAACTTGATAACGAAATCTTGAGCTGGCAACATTGTATGTCTTGACTTTATATACGCAAATGTGTCTAACTTCTAGAATGGTGGCGTACGAGCGACTTGCTGGTTCGGCAAACAACTTGGTCTAATTCTGTAACCACAGCACCAACCACCTTCAGTGTCTTGTTCGCCAGAATGAACCATCAAATAGCACTCGCCACTACACAACTTTAATACTTGCAATTCTCTGCAACATACGCTAAAGCGCGTTCAAAATCTGACTGACTTTTTCTTGGTCTCTCAGTATTTTCTTTTTTATCAAGACCGGTCAATTGTCTCAAATATCATACTTCAATATAACCAAAAACATACTTCCATATGCTTTGTCATGAATATGTATCTGCATTATGCCAAAATAAACAAACATCTCATGAATTATAGAAAAATAATTATACATCTCATAAGATCACTATTTCATTTTCATATGACATATTTTCCAACAAGACATTAGGACCATATCAGTCACGTTATATTTTTCATACCTAGAACATTACCATAGTATCTACTATTTTGCATTTTCTCATTCTGCTCTATGCTCCACCTGCTTCCTAAAACCAAAATATTACCCACATCAATTTTCATCCTTCTTCCCTTGGTACCTCTTTTTCCTGATACTATTCCTAGAAAACCTCATGTATATTCATACTACCTATCCCATTCATTCCATTCTATCCATGTAACTATCTGTTACTTATTTACAAAATTTACAATGTGACTCATTTAATCCTCATGGACACTATTATAATATGAGTTAACCCCCATTCATTCATAACCCTCCACTCCCAAAGGAGCATAGACCTTCAACAAACACATGCAAGTCCTCCTGCCACGTGCCATCATCTCAAGTTCTTTCCACGTTCTCCTTATCATTTTCACCTCTGTTTCCAGCTCTCTTCTCAATGTGCTTCGCCATTAATCCCTCGAAATTCTGACCCTGGCCGCAGACCCTACTGGAAATACTTGTAAATTCCGAGCTACTGACTACACCTATACAATTTTGTCCCTACCGTCTTCGTTCCGCACCTTCCCTCCTTGAACCGTCACTTTCTCCATCGTGCCTTGCCACGTGTATATCCCTATGCTCCTTCCTAGTCTCGGATCCCCTTTCCGTCTGTTTCCTATGTCCTCCTCTCCTCTTCGTTTCAAATGTCTCCACTTCATTTCCTTGGAATATCTTTCCCGATTATGTACTCTGCTTAAGTTTGTGAACGGTGGTTTGGTTTTAGTAAAGTAAAAGAGTGTAGAAAAGCGGTTTAGGAAATATGAATGGATTTGGATACAGACTATTTGACTTAGTTGAAAGGAGATAAAATGAGTGAAGGAATGCTTTGAGAAAAGGGAGGAAACTTCGCATATTACGGTTGGTAGATGAAAGTGTTGAATGAGGGTTAAGCAGATTTAGTTGGTTCTCAATTATGGTCGAGAAAATTAGCATGTAATGATTTGGTAGTAAGCTATAAAGAAGAGAGTATGGTGTTCAGTTAAATCATCAAAGGGAGATAAGGTAGAATTAAGTCCCTTGCAGGTTTTAGTGAGTTGAGGAAAAAAGTACGCACGGGAAAATTGGGATGTGTGAACACAGTTTAGGGGTGAACGAAGAAATGTTAGAACGAAGATTAGGCAGTTGAGAGTGAGACGCGTTAGGCGTAGGTAGAGAAAAGGGTTTTCTCCCAAGTGTTAAAGTTGGATTTCGAACGCGCTCAGCGTAAGACTTGTGTGGGTATACGCGCTCAGCGAAGGTGGTCAGCAAAAATGTGCTGTGAGTTAAAGAGTGATGGAAACCGCTCAGTACATTTCTTATCATAAATTGGTGTACGACAGTATTTTTGTGATAGTATTTATTCTAAGGACAAAATGGTTGTGAAAGGAAAAAGTTTATTTCGATAAAGAAAACAAAACCAGGTATGTTGAACATTTTTCATCTATTACTAGCATGTGTAGCTCAGCAGACAAGGTCAGATCAGAAAAGAAAAATAGAAGTAGTCTTGGCAAAGTGACAGCCTTGGCGGTAAGGCCAGTTTTCTCTCAGCGAGATATACCAAGGGATATATGAAAAAAAAACGAAGATAAAACAGTCAGTACAGAAGAGAGTCAAGAGCTTTCGCCTGAAGAATTAGATGACATTTTGATAGCTGGAACAAGCAGTAGCAAAGAAGACAAAGAGATGCATTGTAAAAAATGAATACTTTTATTGCTGAAGAAGCTTTTATCAAATCAAGACCTCCTCCCCTCAGATGTCAGTTTGGGCATCATATATTAGGTACTGCTGCATCAAGTATCTACGATAATTAAGCCGTGCTAAAGTAGTCACCTTAGACAGTAAACTGGTAGCAATGAAGACATGCAATGTATGTGAATAATTGATACTGAGATTGTTTTGAAACTGAAGCTTTTATTGCACAAGACTGCCAACCTTGAAGAGGAAGGTTGGGCATACCATTTTTACCCATTTATCAACTTATGTTAATAAAGTTCGACCATTAATATTTTCACTGCTGTTTTTCGGGTGAATTCGATTGATCAACAGTGGGTATGAGAAAAATATAAGTCAGTCTGAGAGAAGGAAGTTTTCGTATTTACCTTGCAACATACTATCTACTGAAAGGGCAGTGGTCCGAATCTCTAATACTATCAACGGCCACAAGTTACCTTCTCTGGAACCTTTCTTCTTCACATTTTCGCTCTTATTCGTTCCCACAGGAACCTTCAATTATCTCTCTTCAATTGTGTGCCATCTCCTCTTTGGCTTCTCATATTTCATATATTCTTATCTCTGCCATCTTTTCTATGGCTTCCTTCCACTTTACTCTTCTACTGCAGTATCATCGTTCAGACCTACTCAGTTCCTCCTTATGTTCAGTGTAGAACGATTGTATCTAGTTTTCACACAATTAGACTACCGCTGCATAATTCTTCTTCACCACTTCCTTTCTTCCTCACTATCCTTACTTCTGTTCCCTCCCTGGAACTTTACCTCTAATTTTCCTCACTACCAACACTATAAGTAATACGATATGACACAAGCACCATACCAGAAGAGTACAGTGTTGATAATCAGAACAAATTTGACTTTCTTATGGCAGTGTAGTGGTGTTGATGGTATTGTATGATGGTGATATTACTAAATGTAATTGTATGAGGCCAGCTGTGAAGGCTCCTGAGATAAAATGTAGTTGAGAATTGTCAGAAGGCCTTTCTTGCTACCACTACGACCTCACACTTAATTTTTTTTTAATGAATGTGGCTACGTAAAGTGTCTAGGGTTATGATATGTAGTGTGGTGTAATAGGTTATAGATATACCCACAGATATTTAACAAGACTAATAATATTAATAAATGTTAAAATACACTGAACTAACTCACGTGTGTAAAATTTTTTGATAAAATTATATTACATTTATTTTGTTCTGGATCAATTTTTTAGGTTGACCAGAACTTAAAAGGATTTAGAGATTATGAAAGAAATGCATGGAATATTATATCATAAATGCAATAGTGTACATATATATGTACTATACTAGTTAGTTTTATTAAAATGTTCTAGTAGTCATCTACTTGGGAGGATAGTTAATGTTTGTGCTGTTGGGGTGGCCTCATCACACCTGTCTATATTGACTACACAGTGTCCAGAAAATGGTGGGAATTTTTATGGGGGTATTAGTAACTACAAAGCGTTGGTGAATGTCCAGCAGACCAGAGGCTCACTCATCTTGTAGTTGTAGCTCTGGTGCTGAAATCAGGTGGTCCCACCTCTCCGTGCTGGCGGGCAATAATGGTGGTCTCTGTCACAAGTACTGCACCGATACACTCGAGTAAAGTCACCAACTGAATAGACACTGCTTTGTTGACAACAGAAACTCACAGCTCTGCAATCAAAGTATGGGCCATGTGTCAAAATCTATTCTCTACCCACGTCTGGACACAACACTGACACAACAACCACATCATACAGACAGGTCAGATCTCTCTGACCAAACAGCACATTTACCATGGTGGTTTTACATCAGATAGATCCTCCCAGACCATAGATTCTGAAAAATATTTATTAGTTTTCTGCCCTAAAAGAGGATAGGTAATATGTTTCATTATTCTCAACACTTGATCTGTCTTGCCTAACCCTTGTTGGAGTTTATATATATATTGTTGGTCCCTAGACCCTGAACTGGGCGGGGGGTCTAGAGCAAATCCCTACTTGTTTGTAAGGCTAGATTTCGATATGGCAGTATCAAATCACTCAAACATGAAACAATATTCAAAATATATAAGGAAATAATTTCAATCTTACCAGATTATGAATAAATAACACAGAATTGCTAGCAAAACTCAGCTGAGCTGCTGGCTATAGTATGGCGTCCCTAAACTTCTTTCTCTTTCTTTCATATGGAAATCACCACACTTTAAAATCTGTGTTTATCACTGAACAACTATTGAGAAATGACCCCAAATCCGCGTCTAAGCGCCGACAATATGCTTGTCTGTGGCCAATCACTGCCTAGGTTTTTTTGAATTTCAAATTTCCTACACTAAAGTCATTTCAGTCATGCTTCAGTCAAGTATGGATGTTTATCTGTTAGTCTGTCCGTCTCTACTTGTGTTTCTACAAAAATGTACTCGATTTTTGAACCAACCTTTCTCTCCCCTCCAAAATTTTGTCGTTAAAAGTTATATTTAGACACAGCTACCACCAATGTCCCTCTCTTCCATACTACGTAGATTTGAACACCTGCGTCTCGAGGTCGTGTTTTTTGTGTGCAATTAGCGACACTTTTAGATTCAATACAGTCTGTCGATGATGTGAACAACACTGTCTTTTGTCATTATCTTCAATATTATCTATCCGTCTGTAAAATTAAGAACATATTAGTTCACTGCTCTGAATGGGCCATCCGGCCAGCTAATTTTTATATTCCTAACATTAATATTAAGAAAAAAGTACTTTTTAAATTTTGTAATATTCCAAACATCTGCGTTTTAGCCGCTGAATTCAAATCAAGGGCTTGGTATTGCAAAAGCGTCCAATAAATGACTGTGGCGTAACATATCTATGGTCCCTTCTGTCGAGTTGCTTACTTTTTATGTCAACTTGGGAAACGTGACTTTTCTCCGTTTCCCCCCCAATTGCGTCTCCTTAGCCTTTCTAGTCTCACGCAATCTTTCCAGTCATATTTTTTTCCTTTTTGATCCGCCGTTCCCCTCCTGTCTAGCAAGTCAATTATTATGGAGGATGATGACCCGCGGTCTAGGCGATCATGTACTATTCGCAGCCTACGCATTATGTTTTTATCCTTAAATGTTATCTTTGGAGGTATTTTACCGTTGTATCTCTGTCAATTTCACTACACATCTCCCCACTTGAAAACATGCCTATGGCAAGTTCCAAAACCAGCGATACACATAGGTAAAATTACTCCTCACGTCTGCCACTACTCTAATTTTGATCACAGGGGTGCCGACTGAGGAAATCTGCACCGACATTCAATTTGCCTGGGATATATTGGATACTGAACTGATAAGGTTGAAGCAATAAAGACCACCTCAGCAATCTTGCGTTTTCATGCTTAGCCTGAGATAAGAATACGAGAGGCTGATGGTCCGTTTCCACCACAAAAGTCCTACCATACAGATAGATTTGAAACTTCTTTATTGCCCAGATTAATGCTAAACATTCTTTTTCGCTTGTGGAGTATCCTTGTTCCGCCTTATTCAATTTGCGGCTTGCATAAGCGACTGGTTTCAGTTCCCCATCAGGTGAAGATGATCTTTGCAACAAAGCCCCTCTGAGTCCTACATTACTTGCATCGGTTCTTAAGACAAAGTCCTGTGTCAAATCAGGCAGTTTGAGAATAGGCTTGCTAGTGAGTTTTTCCTTTAACTCTTGGAACGCTAGTTCACATTGTGCAGTCCAAATAATTTTATCTGGAAGTCCCTTGCGAGTCAGATCAGTCAGAGGAGCACAAATAGCGTTAAAATTCTTGATGTATTTCTGATAAAATCCGCATAACGACACAAATGATCGCACGTCCTTTTTTGTTTGCGGCCTAGGTGCTCTCTGCAGTTTTTCCAAATTCTTAGGATCAGGGGTCATATTACCCTGATATACAGTGTGTCCCAAGAATTCCAACTCTTTGCATCCAATACAACATTTTGTTGGCCTAGCAGTTAAGTTCGCCTCCCGAAGTCTATCAAACAACATCTCCAGAGCTTCAATGTGTTCTTCAAATGTCTCGGTGGCGACGAGAATATCATCCATGAAATTTGTGATACATGGGTTATTCAGGGGATCCAACAATTTTCGCATCATCCTTGAAAACACACTCGGAGCATTTTTCAGTCCGAATGGTAGCATATTGAATTCATAATGTCCATCCGAAGTGCTAAAAGCCAAATAAGGTCTCACTTCAGGCTTCACTGGGATCTGGTAATAGCCTTTACTAAGATCCACCTTTGAAAAGTATTTTGCCTTGTTCAGTCTGGCAAATAACTGTTTTGTGTCTGGTAATGGATCCACTTGTCCTTCTGTGACAGCATTCAGTTTCCTGTAATCTATGCACAGTCTGTGTTCCCCAGACGGTTTTCTCAACAAAACGACACTAGAACTAAAAGATGATTCACTGTGCGAAATAATCCCCTCCTTCAACAAATACTCTATTTCTTCCTTCAATGCCTTCTCCTTCGCGAACGGAATAGAATAGGCTCTCATACAGATTGGGTTTGAGTCTACCAGTTTCATGTCATACTGTAACAAATTTGTATGGCCTGGTTTATCTGTTAATACATCTGTATGTTCCTCCAGAACCTGTTGAACTCTCTCCCTCTGGTTTTTAGTCAGGTGCTTACTGACTTTTACCTGTGCTGCGGTTTCACAAGGATGTAATGGGTATTCATGTGAGGTGAGTGGTTCTTTTTGCATCTGGGTTGCAATAGCCAAGGTCAATAAGGGGGTGCTTTCCTGGAGTGGTCTGTCCAGATACTTCTTTAACAGGTTTACATGATAAACTTTTTCCTTCCCCTTTTTGTCAATTTTATAGTTTGTTCTAGACACCTTCTCTAGAACCGTATATGGACCTTGCCAACCAATTTGTAATTTATTCTGGCTTCCGGGTAGTAGAAGCAGCACCTTCTCTCCGACTGCCAGTTCCCTGTCCTTTGCCTTCCTATTAAAATATGCTGCATGTTTCTTCCTGGCTTGCTTCAAATTATCATTTGCCAGTTTCCATCCAGCTTTCAAACGATTGGTCAGTTCGTTCACATATTGATAAGATGAGGTAACAGTCTCTTCCGCCTTCTCATCTGTCCAGGTCCTTAATAGGGCTTCTAATGGACCTTTTATTGGCCTCCCAAATAGCAGAGTTGCGGGAGCCATCCCGGTTGAACTATGTGGTACCTCCCGGTACGCAAACAATGCGGCGGGCAGGAATTGATCCCACAGATCCGGTTTTTCGTGTGCCAGCTTTCTCAGGATAGAAATGAGAGTCCCGTTGAACCTCTCTACCTGGCCGTTCCCTTGTGGATGGTACGGACTACAATGAAAGTGCCTGGCTTGAAATAGCTTAAAAACTTCTTCCGTTAGTTTCCCCTTGAACTGAGAACCATTATCCGTCAAGATTTGATGCGGGAATCCTAATCGGGTAAATATTGTAAGTAGTGCCTCTGCTACATGTTTTGAATCAATTGATGGCAGGGCTACCGCCTCTCCCCACATAGAACAAGTGTCCACCAGAGTAAGGATGTAACTGTTCCTCCTCTTGGTCCGAGTGAGAGGTCCTACAATATCCACTGCAACCCTCTCAAAAGGTGTTCCCACTATGGGCATTTCCCCTAGAGTTGCAGGAGCAGTCCAGTGCTTTGGAGCTACCCTTTGACATTCTGGGCAGGATTTGACATATCTTTTTATATCCTCCGTTATCCCTGGCCAGAAGTAATGACAAGCTATACGCTGTCCTGTGGCGCTGATCCCCATGTGACCACTGAAGGGAATCGCATGCCCGAGTTCCATCACTTTATCTCTATATGAAGTGGGAAGAACCAGCTGGTTATGACCATTTGTTCCAGTTCCGGCCTTCCTGTATAAGAGTTTGTTCTTCATGAAATATTCCCCCTTGCTCGGAGGTGTGTGGCATTTGGGCAATTTTTTAAAACATGGCTTGAGTGTCCTATCCTCAGCCTGCGCCTTCCTCATCTCCTCTGGATGAGCATTTATAGGTTCACCTTCTTCCTCCTTCTTCTGTGACCTGGTCTGCACTGTCGCCATTATCACAGGTTTCTCGGGATTCCCCAAGAAGACGTATCTACACCCCAATATCAGAGGGTAGATTGGTTCATCTATCACTGCTGCTCTGATTTCTCCTTCCACATAGCGAGTTTTCACCGTTATCCCTGCGATGGGAAGTGTCATGAGTGGTATGTCCTTAGTCGCCCCTTGTATTTCCACTGTTTCTGTGGTATACTGACTTGGGTCCACTAGGCTAGACTTCACAACTGAATCATAATCCAAACCTGTATCATAAAGGCACCTTATGGTGACCCCATTACAAATAACATCCTCACAAACTGGGGGGTGATAAGGTTCCTGTTGTCCATTAGGATTAACCTTTAATCTTCGCGTCCCCGACTTCATTGCAGCAATGTTTGAAGGTTTCCTTCTACAAAATTCGGTGTTATGGTTTTCCTTCTTGCACCATTTACACCATCTTTTTCCTTGGTTCAACGGTTTTCTTTCATTGAACTTTTGGTCATTGAACTGTGAGTTTCTGTCGCGATAGTCATTTCTTGGCCGCTCAAAGTTTGTCCTACCTTTATTTCCCTGCTCTCTATTATCAAATTTATTAAATTGCTGTGGAGCTTTAAAATTGTCTATGTGCTTCTTCTTAGCACCACTTACCTCTGCCTGGGCTGCCTGATACCTCTCAGCAACATTTAAAATTTCCCCCAACTTCTCTGCACCTTGTTCCATGAGAAATTTTCTCATGTCTGGAGCCATGGACTCTCTCAATTGCTCAATCATGATCATTTCCTTAAGATCTTGGATCTTCCCCAGAGCCGTCCATTTCTCCAAATAGGTTTCTAGTCTAGCAGAGAATTGGTGGTATGTCTCCCCAGACAACAGTTTGGCATTTCTAAATTTCTTACGATAAAATTCACCATTCTTCTCGTACCTTAATAACAAAGCCTGCTTTAACATGTCATAATTGTCTTGGTCTTCCCTGTTCATTTTGGCAAATACTTCATAAGAAGTACCTCTCAATCCCTGTGATAGCTTTAAGCTCCACCTCTCTCTCTCTAACCCATATGTAGTAGCTAATAACTCAAAACGTCCTAGGTACCCCTCTATGTCATCGTCTTTTTCAACAAAATGGTCTAAATGAAACCCCATAGCTGAGTTTGAGGCTCCCAGACTGGGCGTAGCATCTGAGGCAAAAGGGCTGGCACCATTTTCAGGAGCCTGGCCTTGTAATTCCAGCTCCCTTAGTCGTAATTCGTGCTCCCTTTGCAACCTTCTATCTTCTGCTTCCCTTTCGGCCTTTTTTTCTTCTGCCTCCCTTTGCTGTCGTTTTTCTTCTGCCTCCCTTTGCTGTCGTTTTTCTTCTGCCTCAATCTGCAGCCTCTTAATTTCTTTATCAGCCTCAATTTGTAACCTCTTCTCTTCAGCTACCTTTCTATCTTCCCTTTCAATATATTTATCACATTCAGCCGTTACGTATTGAATTAAAATCTGACCATCCATTCCCATCTCCTTCGCGGTGAGCACAGCAGCTGATCTAAATTTTGCCAGCTCCGCCATACTTTTTAGACAATATAATAATATACAAGATAAATCTCTAACCAGTAAATACACTAAGTACTTCTTATGACTATAGTCTAACTAATTCTAACTAACCAGTTAACTAATTAATTATTACTGGCTGTGAAGATTCACCAACTTTTATCTGCAGGGACACTTTTAATTTTAAAGGAAATTTTACAATTTATTTCCCTACTTTTATTTCTCCCACCAGGAGATCCTAATATTACTGTTGGGCTAATTATCCCTGGACAAGACCCCAATTATGTAGTGGTGTTGATGGTATTGTATGATGGTGATATTACTAAATGTAATTGTATGAGGCCAGCTGTGAAGGCTCCTGAGATAAAATGTAGTTGAGAATTGTCAGAAGGCCTTTCTTGCTACCACTACGACCTCACACTTAATTTTTTTTTAATGAATGTGGCTACGTAAAGTGTCTAGGGTTATGATATGTAGTGTGGTGTAATAGGTTATAGATATACCCACAGATATTTAACAAGACTAATAATATTAATAAATGTTAAAATACACTGAACTAACTCACGTGTGTAAAATTTTTTGATAAAATTATATTACATTTATTTTGTTCTGGATCAATTTTTTAGGTTGACCAGAACTTAAAAGGATTTAGAGATTATGAAAGAAATGCATGGAATATTATATCATAAATGCAATAGTGTACATATATATGTACTATACTAGTTAGTTTTATTAAAATGTTCTAGTAGTCATCTACTTGGGAGGATAGTTAATGTTTGTGCTGTTGGGGTGGCCTCATCACACCTGTCTATATTGACTACACAGTGTCCAGAAAATGGTGGGAATTTTTATGGGGGTATTAGTAACTACAAAGCGTTGGTGAATGTCCAGCAGACCAGAGGCTCACTCATCTTGTAGTTGTAGCTCTGGTGCTGAAATCAGGTGGTCCCACCTCTCCGTGCTGGCGGGCAATAATGGTGGTCTCTGTCACAAGTACTGCACCGATACACTCGAGTAAAGTCACCAACTGAATAGACACTGCTTTGTTGACAACAGAAACTCACAGCTCTGCAATCAAAGTATGGGCCATGTGTCAAAATCTATTCTCTACCCACGTCTGGACACAACACTGACACAACAACCACATCATACAGACAGGTCAGATCTCTCTGACCAAACAGCACATTTACCATGGTGGTTTTACATCAGATAGATCCTCCCAGACCATAGATTCTGAAAAATATTTATTAGTTTTCTGCCCTAAAAGAGGATAGGTAATATGTTTCATTATTCTCAACACTTGATCTGTCTTGCCTAACCCTTGTTGGAGTTTATATATATATTGTTGGTCCCTAGACCCTGAACTGGGCGGGGGGTCTAGAGCAAATCCCTACTTGTTTGTAAGGCTAGATTTCGATATGGCAGTATCAAATCACTCAAACATGAAACAATATTCAAAAATATATAAGGAAATAATTTCAATCTTACCAGATTATGAATAAATAACACAGAATTGCTAGCAAAACTCAGCTGAGCTGCTGGCTATAGTATGGCGTCCCTAAACTTCTTTCTCTTTCTTTCATATGGAAATCACCACACTTTAAAATCTGTGTCTATCACTGAACAACTATTGAGAAATGACCCCAAATCCGCGTCTAAGCGCCGACAATATGCTTGTCTGTGGCCAATCACTGCCTAGGTTTTTTTGAATTTCAAATTTCCTACACTAAAGTCATTTCAGTCATGCTTCAGTCAAGTATGGATGTTTATCTGTTAGTCTGTCCGTCTCTACTTGTGTTTCTACAAAAATGTACTCGATTTTTGAACCAACCTTTCTCTCCCCTCCAAAATTTTGTCGTTAAAAGTTATATTTAGACACAGCTACCACCAATGTCCCTCTCTTCCATACTACGTAGATTTGAACACCTGCGTCTCGAGGTCGTGTTTTTTTTGTGCAATTAGCGACACTTTTAGATTCAATACAGTCTGTCGATGATGTGAACAACACTGTCTTTTGTCATTATCTTCAATATTATCTATCCGTCTGTAAAATTAAGAACATATTAGTTCACTGCTCTGAATGGGCCATCCGGCCAGCTAATATTTTTATATTCCTAACATTAATATTAAGAAAAAAGTACTTTTTAAATTTTGTAATATTCCAAACATCTGCGTTTTAGCCGCTGAATTCAAATCAAGGGCTTGGTATTGCAAAAGCGTCCAATAAATGACTGTGGCGTAACATATCTATGGTCCCTTCTGTCGAGTTGCTTACTTTTTATGTCAACTTGGGAAACGTGACTTTTCTCCGTTTCCCCCCCCAGAAAATCAGGAATTTTATAAGGAATACACAAAGCAGATTAAAAAACGAGTCAGACAAGAAAAACAATACTATATAAACGACACCTGCAGGAAAACAGAGGAAATGCGCGAGCAGGGATGGAGTAAGAATGTGTTTTCCGAAGTAAGAACATTGCACAGCAACTTTAATCCATCACTTCGAGCAATAAATGACAAGAAGGGCGACAATCTAACAGAACGTAAAGATATTCTGAACAGATGGAAGGAGTACTGTCAAGAAATGTACAAGGAAATAAACAAAGCGGCAGATAACAACAACATAAATGTAGCGGAACGTGAACCTGAGCCTACCATAGAGGAAGTCCGGAACGCAATCAAACACTTGAAAAGTCGAGAATCTCCTGGTTGTGATGAAATAACAGTGGAAATGATGCAGGCAGCAGGAGAATGCAGCGCTCGTATATACCAGGCATTATGCTGTAAGATCTGGCAAAGCGGAATTTGGCCGAAGGAATGGAAAAGATCAATTTACATACCCTTGCCATAAAGGGCTTACCTGAAACTGTGCACAAACTACAGAATTATAGATCTTATAAGCCATGCCAGCAAAATACTATTACATATCATAATGAAAAGTATGCAACAAAAGCTAGAAACAGAAATTAACGAAGTACAGGCGGGTTTTCGACCAGGCAGAGGCACCAGAGACCATATATTCATTATGTATATCATCATAGAAAAGTGTAGAGAATTCAACGTCAACCTATACACTTGTTTCATTTATTACACCAAAGCTTTGACTGTGTACAACATCAGCAGTTATGGATTATTTTGGAAAATATCACTTTATACAACTCATAGCAATGCAGTACCAAGAAAAACAGGCAGTCGTAAGAATACAGGGAGAAACATAAGATTGGTTTGAAGTACAGAAAGGAGTAAGACAAGGCTGTACCCTTTCCCCTTACCTGTTTAACATTTATGTCGAGAATATCATGCGAAACTTAAGAGATGACCAAGAACACGCAGAGTTTGACCCAATTAACATCGGCGGGTACCAGATCCCGGAAATCAGATATGCTGACGACACAGTCCTCCTATCGACCAACCCAGAAGGAGTTGAACAATTAATTCTGTTCACCAAGAAACACAGCGAGGCCCAGAATCTATAACTAAACACCAAGAAGACCAAAGTATTGACAACAGACAAACCAAAAATTGAAATTGATAACGAAGAATTATAAGGTGTTAATGAATTCGAATACTTAGGATCAATCATCAACAGCTTTAGCGATTGCGCAGTAGAAATTAAAAGAAGACTTGCAATTGCCTCACATAAACTAATACAGATGAAAAATCTATGGCAAGACTCAAGCAAAGAAACAAATTTAAAACTGATCAGAGCATGTATATTCCCAGTAGCAACATACGGCTGCGTGACTTGGGCACTCAATAAAACACTGGCAAAAAAAGGTTACATCATTCGAAATGAAATGCTACAGAAGGATGTTGCGAATACCGTGGACAGAAAAGAAGACCAACAGAGACGTACTGCACTCACTAAATGTAGAGGAACATTGGCTCCTAAATACCATCGCAATAAGGAAGCTGAAATTGTTCGGTCATATAAAAAGACATAATAGTATTGACAAATTAGTGATGGAAGGCATGTGTTGCGCACATATTCTTTTGTGTGGTAGTATGTGGCGCACAGATTACTGTTGGTAGGCATACAAACGTAAAGTATAACTATTTGTCTGATGAAAAGTATTTATTTGAGAATCAATGATTCTCAGTCTGAGGGACAGAACCCTGATTGGTCGATGTTGTATTCGGTTCTATGAGTTTTCTGTTCTTGTGTCTCAATCTGGCGTATGAATACTCGATTTACGTCATTTTTCGTTTGGTATGGCCAGAAACAGATTGGTCTTGCTTAAAATATTTATGGCCCGAATTTATATTTATTCCTTGACTATTTAAGGTGATTTGGTCTTATATCTTTGTATCTTTGTATTTCTATGTCGGACTATTTTGTGAGCTGAACTCTGGGGTGAAAGGCTTTTCTGCGCAGGCGTCGATTTTGGGTGTGGACAGAGAAGGCGGTCATGTCGTCGCTACTATGGGCTGGTCAATTAGAAAGTTTGAAGATTGATCTGTGTGATTTATTCTAGGAAGGAGATTGTTTCTCTGTATGATTGTATTATCAGAGATTATCCTAATGTCCATTATTAACGCCTGGGAATGGCGTGCGTTATTCGCTTTTATGTGTTTTCCTAAAGCCAGGTAAAACCAAAACTTTTTTGCTGAACTTTTTTGCTAAGCCTAGATGGGAGACGTATTATCGTACATCTAGGATTGTTGATTACAGATGAAGATGACGTGTTATCTAGCAGCACTAGATCACTTGATGTAACCAGCCTTATTGATAGCAGATATGTATAGAAGCCCAATGAGGACATTTACGTATGAATAACGAAGTAATTCTGCTTCATAATTTTTCATCCTGGGTGAGCGAAGCTCACGGAGGAGAGCCATTTTGGATTCCCGCCATTGTAAGCGGATCATTGTCGGAGAACAGAAAAGGTCTTATTATCTGATGATGGTACAGAGATCTACATATTATGAAAACCCACTACTGTGGTTTAACATTGTTACTATAAACATTTGATGAATTTATGGCTTGAGAAACTTAGCCAGGAGAAGGTTCTGTCAGTGAACCATTGTTGATGATTATGTATCCACCTTAACTGGCGCGATTAGTCAGTTGAAGCATGAGACGATAGACAACCAGAATATTGAGTGCTTGCCTACTATCGTTCCATTATATTTACCACTACATGAATGTACATCTGATATTGTCACCCATTTTTCAAGTATACGATGATTTTTGTGCCAACCTGTTCAAATGACTGTAGTCGTGATGTCGAAGTGTACGTCCATTATTAAATGCATGAAACGTCATCAGCAGTCTACCCTTTATTGACTTCAAACTATGATTGAGTGAGTGACTTGTCAACCTAACAGAACTATACACCCATTCGCGTTATTTACATCTACACTCTCACTCTATGTCAACACGGTCCCTTGTCAGCGCTCCAACACTTGACGTACAAGGTGACCTAACTACTTAACACTGTGTCGGGAAGAGTTGACCATTCATAACCTTATGAAAGCAGTATCATCAAACATCACAACACCAGAACACCTTTATCAGCATGGTTCCTGGAAAAAAGGGGAAGGGGTCGACCTAGACGGCGGTGGACCCAGGACATGACAGAGAGTCTAAACTTGTCTCTGGTTGATGGAGGTGGACTTGCCCAGAATCGTGATGCTTTCAGAGCAGCTGTAATGGAGACAACGTTCTGGAGAGAATACGTCATTGATAAATGTAGAATGTTGAGGTCATCACATTGATAAAGGCGTTTCTTTGTTATGATGTGATGTTTGATGATACTGCTTTCATAAGGTTATGAATGGTCAACTCTTCTCGACACAGTGTTAAGTAGTTAAGTCACCGTGTACGTCAAGTGTTGGAGCGCTGACAAGCGACCGTGTTGACATAGAGTGAGAGTGTAGATGTAAATAACGCGAATGGGTGTATAGTTCTGATAAGTTGACAAGTCACTCACTCAATCATAGTTTGAAGTCAATAAAGGGCAGACTACTAGCGTCGTTTCATACATTTAATAATGGACGTAGTACTCGACATCACGATTACAGTCATTTGAACAGGTTGGCACAAAAATCATCGTATACTTGAAAAATGGGTGACAATATCAGATGTGTATTTATGTGGAATGTCAATATAATGGAACGATAGTAGGCAAACACTCAATATTCTGGTTGTCTATCGTCTCATGCTTCAACTGACTAATCGCGTCAGTTGAGGTGGATACATAATCATCAACAATGGTTCACTGACAGAACCTTCTCTTGGCTAAGTTTCTTAAACCCTAAATTCATCCAATATTTATAGCAACAATGTTATACCACAGTAGTGGGTTTTCATAATATGTAGATCTCTGTACCATCATCAGGTAATAAGGCATTCCTGTTCTCTGGTGATGATCCGCTAGGCAATAATGAGATCCTAAAATGGCTTCCGTCCTCCAGTGAGCGTCGCTCACTGCGAAGATGCATACAGAAGCATATGGTAAAGGGCTCTGTTCGTAGACATAAATAATGCTGTGAAGATATAATGTTTCTAATGCGATGTGTCTAATAAATACAGGTGCTGCTAACAGAAGCGTTGTCAAATAAATAGTTCAGCACTCACATATGCAGACCATATCTCTGGCTGCAAAACTATGCATAAGGAAAGTTCATAAATAGTCTTTCATACCTTAATGTCCTAGAAAACACTAGCGAAAAATAGCACATGCCATCCTTAGGCGTAAGAAATATATTCAGGGGAAGATTATAGACGTAATAGTCATACAGTACCTACGGACTGATCACCCGTTTGCCAGTCACTTCGATTACGGAAACAACAGCAAATGGATTGATTTGCCATTGCCCTAAAGACGCCAATAGGCGTGATGGGAAACAATGGCAAAGAAAACCTATCTGCTGTTGCCCTAAGACGCCACTAGGCGTAATGGCCACTGACTGCTTTGACGGTCGGTGGCTAAGGACAGAAGAAGAAGAAGAAGTCATACAGTAGACGACGACTTTTCCCCTAGAACTACACAGAGCACCAAAAAATCGACGGACATAAGTCCGGGCAGCCAAAACAAGACGACCATGACAGACAGCTTCCCGGTCGACACCCCCAATCGGCGCATGCCCAGAAATGCCTTTGACCCCCGAGTTCAGCTCAGAAAATAGGCCGTCATAGAAATAAAAAGATACAAAAATATAAGACCGAATCACCTTAAATAGTAAAGGAATAAATATAAATTCGGGCCATAAACATTTTAAGCAAGACCAATCTGTTTCTGGCCATACCAGACGAAAAATGTCGTAAATCTAGCATTTATCCGCCAGATTGTGACACAAGAACAGATAACCCATAGAACCGAATACAACATCGAACAATCAGGATTCTGTCCCTTAGACTGAGAATCATTGATTCATAAATAAATAGTTACACTTTACATTCGCATGCCTACCAACAGTAATCTGTGAGTCACACAAAAGAATATTTGCGCAACAGTCACATGATGTTGTCGACCAATACTATGGTTTCTCAAGTTTTTCCAAACTCCTTTGTCGTCTTCGCTATCACCTTTATCATCCCATATTCCCTATCTTCGTCTTCTCACATAATATCCTCTTAATTTCCCATGACTTCTACTACAAATTATTCCGCTTGATTCTCCTCAACGCCTCATCTCCTCCACTTCTGCAGTACCCTATCGGTCAGGTGTACTCAGTTTTCTTCACAAGTGCTCGGTATAGACCGACTATACATGTCTCCTCAAGACTCAGCTACCGCCGCCTTCTTGTTTATATATGTAATGCTATGATTCTTCTCACATACCCTCCTCCTCTCTCTCGCATTCTCCTTATTTACTCATCATTAATTTGTGTAGCACCTCCAGTGCTAACCGCTGATTGTTAAGTACTCATGCTTCTCCTTTTATTTATCCACCATTTTGCACTTCGCTATCCACCCGTCTGGGCTCCTTTACTCTTCTGACTTCGTCAACACTTTGACTCCTTTCTACCTTTGTACTACTCGTATCTCGAGAATTTCTCTCAACCTTTCTACTCCTTACTTCTTCCACCGTTTGCTTCGGTTTCTCTATCTTCAATTTCCTACCTTCTCGTGCTACCCGGGTTCCTCTCAGGTTCTCTATTCTTTGACTCGTCGCTACCTCAACCTCTACTTGTACTTCTAGTAATATTTCTCCTCTTTGACTCTTCTCTACTACTAGATCGGCATCTCCATCGATCCTTAGTAGTTTGTCTCATACTACTACTATTACTGCTTCTATTTCTCTCCTCCTTCCTAGCCTCTCGGCTCTTGGATCGGTAATCCCTTCGATCCGTACTTCTACTGGATTCATGTGTCCTAACGTTTTCTTCCTTCTTGTTCGTGCTCTTTTCCGACTTTTCAATATCCCCATCGATCGGTGGGCAAGGTGCGGTTATATCTTTCTCATTATCTCTTCTACTACCATTTCCTTTATTCCCTTTGTTCTTCCTCTGCTTCCACTCTTTAAATTTTCTTTTGATATATTAGCAAGGCGCATTTATGTCCTTATTCTCTGCTGGCTCTTTATGTGTTTCATGTCTCTTTTCCAACTCTTCCAATTTTCTAATATGTGCACACTGTGCGATTATATCCTCCTTGTTCTATCTTCTACCACTAATTCTTGATTCTTGATTTTGGCTTTGTTGTTATTACATGCTTGGAAATATGGCGCATAATAAATGTCTTTCTGTGGACTAGACTTGATCTGCATTATGGTCGACTGTTTTGAACTTACCAATTTGTATTGCGTGCCAGTTGCACTGAATGACTCTACTTATTAAACCTATAGCATTCATGTTTCCAGCACAATCTGCTTGATTTTACAGACACCCCCCACATAAATACTAAAACAGAATTCTCTCGCAACAAGTGTTGTGGCGGTCCAGCACGGGGGAATCAATTGTTCTAGATCTAAATGCATCAACCAGCTTCAAATTGTGAATATTTCAATTTTACATCAACATCTAGTAGCGAGTGCCTTTTTAAACACCGTACTTTTGATTTTTCAAGCATGTCTTTCTGCGCACGTCAGGAAGCCTTTCACTGAAGACTAGATTACAGCAAAAATGTTTCTTCTGTAACCTGACTATTTTGACTTGTGGACCATTTTGCCGATGAAGTAAATTATGTATTGCTGTCCAAACTGTTGCTCCTGAGAGAAAACGACGATCGTAACGCACCTTTTACTTACTGAAGAGCTCTACAACGCTTGTTTCAGCGGTTTTCGAGTACCTATCCTCGTTTGAAAATTACCGGCAGAAAGTGGAAAAATGGCGGTTCATTCTGGGTGCGTTGGTTGAAGAAGCTCGGATCATAAATTTTTATTCAGCCAGTAGTGCTTTTTTAAGCCTTGATGCCTGGTTAAGAAGTGTTGTGAGAGGAGGCCCTCATCCTTGATTAAGCTAAGTGCCTATATGTTTGTGCATCTCTTGTGGACTGTACATGATTGATCTGAGTCTTTTCTCACATTGCATGTTTCTTACCATTGCTGTGTTTTTGTGTGCATTTTTGTTTTAGCGGGCAGTCTGGGTGGCGGATCTGTGCGAGGGGGAAAACCTCATTGAAAAATGGGCCCACACAGATTGTGACTTTAGTTTGCTTATATGTTTCCCTCAGTGGTAAATAAGGTTTGAGTTCACGCCGTAGAGTCTGGTCAACTGAGTGCTTTCTGTAACCTTTATCTGTTTTAGCTGTGATGTGTCTATGCTTGAATGTTATTGGTGTAGGGTATTTTTTTGCATTGTTTTAATAGTAGTTGTGTTTATCTTTGTTGATCTCTCCTAACTATTGCTTGTATTTATACAAATTTTGTGATTATACAATGTCTTTCTGGTCCTGTCTTTTTCCATTTTAGCAGTGAGTTTGTTATAATTGCTGTATTTTGCTCTTTGGTTTGATATTAGCATTTTCCTTCGTTGCGTACTGCTATGTCTTCTTGTCTGTAGTGCTTTGTCCGGCTCTATATTCTTATATTTTTTTGTCTTTTTATATGTATTATTCTCTTTAATAAATTTGTTTTATTCGGATGGTTATGTTGCATGATTAAGTTTCAGTGACATTAGTGATAACATTACATTGATATTATTGACAAAAGAATCAGCACATTACTTAATGATATATTGACTAAGTAAGTCATAGACAGTGATTCCAAATGTCTACATTAGACTGTTTTACTAAGCAAGGCAAAGCCTTAGGTATGGATGGTGACATTTAAAAAAATTTTGCTCTTGCTGAATATGCAAAGGCAGAGGCTGATAAAAGAAGAAGAATTAGCTGAAAAAAGTAAAGCTGAGGAATTAGCTGAGAAAAGAAGAACTGCGGAATTAGCTGAGAAAAAGATGGCTGAGGAGTTTGCCAGCCAAGAAAAACTCAAATTGGTTGAAATAGAAGAAATAAAAAGATAGAATAAAAAAGAATAAAGAAAAAGACATGATGAAAAAGAAGAAAGAAAAAGACAAGATGAACTGAAATTAGCTCTGTTGGCACATGAAGGAAAAATGTTAACTTTGCGTCTTGACGAATTAAGATGCAAAACAAGGGTAAACAAAATAATCCTGAGGTTCAAGGTTCATCAAACAAACATAATTCAGGGTCTGTAAAATTTCGTTTACCCACTTTTAAATCAAATGTTGATGACATTGCTTGTTTCCTGAATCGTCTAGAGACGGTGTGTGAAGCACATAAGGTTGACAAATCGGAATGGTGTAGCAAATTAATGGAAGTTCTCACAGGTGATGCTTTGACATCAATTTGCACCATGGATGGACCCAGCAAGAATAATTATGATACTGCTAGAGCCTTGTTACTCAAACAGTACCAGCTGGATAAAAATGGCTACCGTATGCGATTTAAGACCATTATTCCTGAGACTGGGAACGATTTCTCGAAATTTATAGCCGCCATCAGATTAACTTTCAACAGATGGGTGGAATTAGCAAACATTGATCACTCGTATGATGCGCCTATGGACTTGATACTAAGAGACAAAGTATTGTCTTCTGTGAGCTACAATTCCAAGCATACTTACATGAGCGTAAGCCTGCAAACGTGGCATTAGTTGAAGAATTAGGTCGCCAATTCATAACGGCTCACCCAGGCGCATGTGGGAATAACTCTAATATTAAAGATGCGCAACTTGTAGCTTCAGCTTCCTCATGGAACAACAAAAATACTAGACAAAAGTCTCAGAGTCTCGACAGAAATTGTGGTCAAGGTAATGTCAATAACTCTCGATTTTACTGCGGTGGTCAACCTCATGGAAATCAATCGCTTCCAAACCGAGGACATTATCAACAATTTCAGATTCCACAGCAGAACCAATATCAACCAAATGAGGGATGGAAGAGGAAGGACAATTTGGTCAAACATAGATGAAATTGGTTTAACAATACAAACAATAACCAATATGCTTACATAAGGAAATCAAAACAATTAAAACCAAGGTAACAATAACAGACAGAGAGATAATCGTTCATTCTGCTTTCGCAGCTTTGAGCGTACAAACTACCAGGCTTACTCAGCACAAACTGCTGATGCAGCTTGTGCACCCCAAAATAATAATGCAGTAGATATTTCTGCTGCTTGTTCTTTTTTGGATTTTGATAATGCTTCACAATGTCCTGAATGTCGAACTTTATTTCAGCATTATGTATTGATTACATTGCGGTTTGGTCATCCACCACTACCCACACTTCCAGCACTGTCAGCCCATGATGGCACAGGGTCCTTACAGTTTCATAAAGGCCTAGTGAACCACACACCAGTATCAGTGTTGAAGGATACAGGGTGCACTACTGTAGGAGTACGACAATCGCTAGTGCACCCATCTTGCTCCACAGGAGGTTTTGTTAAATCTGTAAACTTCGGTGGCACTGTTGAGTTTTACCCAACAGCTGTAGTTTACATTGAAACACCATTTTTTACAGGAAGAATTAAAGTGTGTTTAAAAAAATCCAATTGCTGATCTGATTGTGGGCCGTATCCACCGTGGCAAAGAATGCACACATGACGAAATTGTTGAGTGGGAGCGGCAACACATGTTGTCTCTAATGCATTCACAACCAGGGCACAAACACATGCCCAGGCACATGATGATAGTGTTTTGAATGATACAAAAGGAAGTAACTTCCATTACTACCATTAACAAAAATGCATTTGTTAAAAGGCATAAGACTAATGTTTTCAGTGTTCAAACTGGGTTGTCTGCACAATTTCATGTCAGCCCTTGTCAGCTACCTACTATTGATGAGTGATGAACTCATTCAGACTAAGGTTTGTGATGTCATGCAAATGACTAGACATCCAGTCAAAAAAACATAGTTTACCTACTATGAATACACCTAGTAAGTTGAACATACAAAGATCTTATGAGGCGACTGAGGTTATTCATTCAGCATTTGCAAATATAATGGTTTGGCCATTTTTTTTTGGCTTAGTTGCATATTTGATTTTATTGATGGGTCTAAGCTTCCGGAATTTGCATGGCATTTCCTGTGAAATTTTGGATCATTTAACACTTCTTGTTTCCCGTGCAAGATTTTACTTACCAGAATGCTGATTTTTGCTCTGGTAAACCTAACCTTTGGATCTGACATGAGTCAGACTACTATATTAGATTGCCCCACTTACGACACGTCAATGCTGATAGATTTGTTTCCAGAATCTAGGATGACCCAGGTCACCAGACATTTTACGAGCACGACGTCCATCTACGACGTAAAATCATTGACGCTTGTCAGTTGGCAACTTCTTCTTCTGAGACTGCTAAAGAGAAAGCTCGTCATTTTCAAAACCGTTATAACCGACTAAGACGTCTTTCTTTCTAGAAAGGAAAATAGGTTATTCCTTGTTTGGAGTGGCCTTTACAAGGTCATTTCACGTATTTCTGATGTTGATTATGTACGTGATGTTAAAGGTAAACACAACTCTTACCACACAAATATGTTGAAAGAATTAAACACTCGACATGATTATCTTCAATCTGTTTTTCATGCAGTTGACGAACCTACTCGTCGTCCTGTTCAGTTTTCTTCATTATCAGTCATCCAAGAAGAGGAATCTTCCTTTTCTGGCTTACCTATGAACCTTCCTGTCGTGCCTCTACAGGCCACTGAGACATGGAAAGAGGTGACTATCTGTTCGGATCCGACAAACAACAGCAGTTTCAAATCTTCTTCAATCATTCCAGGATGTTGTTACAGACATCCCATTTCGCACATCCGTTATCAATCATAATATCATTTTGACGGATGACCGTCTTATTCGGGTACGACAGTAGCCTATACCTTTACATTTTCAGGATCACGTTGAGAAAGAACTTGATGACAAGGTACGTCTAGGTATCATTGAACCTTCAGACTCTTCATATGCTTTTCCCATCGTCATTATTAGAAAAAAAGATAAAAGCGTTAGGTTATGTATCGATTTTGGAAAACTTAACAATATTACGATTTCGACGCAGAACCAATGCCATTACTTGATGACTTATTAGCAAAATTATCTGAAGCTCTCTTTTTTGCTAAGTAAGATCTATCCAAAGGAAACTGGCGGGTACCTTTGTCTGATAGGGCTAAACATTTGACTGCTTTACAACTCCTAAAGGTCTTTTCCAATGGAATTTTATATATTTTGGCCTTATGAAAGCTCCTGCCACCTTTGTTAGGATGATAAGAAGAATTTTTTCACAGGTCTGATGTCATCATATACATAGATGACATCTGTCTATTTAGTACTTCATGGGAAGATCGTTTCTCAGATCTCGGTTCATTGCTTGACACTCTCTATTCACATCATTTCCTGCTAGGTCTTCTAAGATGTTTGTTAGTTTTGGAGAAATACCCTTTCTGGGTCATAAAGTTAGTCATGGTTTGCTTCAAACTGTGCAGCATAATGTATCTAAAATCCTAAACTTCTCTTTCCGTACAACTAAGAAACAGGTACGCAGTCTTGTCAGCCTTGTTTGATTTTATGGTCGATTGGTTTCAAATCTGTCTGCTGTCACTGCCGACTTATTTGCTCTTCTGAAAAAGGGCTCGCCGAATCATGTGCACTGGATACAGGAGTGTCAGGCCGCTTTGCCTTTCATTAAGAGATTGTTTTCCACACCTCCAATATTGCGATTACCAGACAAAAATTTACCTTCTTATCTTCTCACAGATGCTTCTTCAATTGGTGTCGGGGCAGCATTGATGCAGAACTTTGATGGAACACTGCGTCCCATTCTTTATATCTCAAGGAAACTTAATGACATCGAGTGCAATGCGCTGTTATAGAAAACAAATTGTTGGAGATCATCTAGGCTGATTTGAAGTTGGAGAGATATGTCCTTGGATCTCTTTTCATAATCCAATCTGACCAGAAAGCCCTTTCCTTCTTCAAAAAGACTAACCACAGGAATGGAAAAGTGGCTCGCAAATAAATCCTGATGCAGCCTTTTACATACGACATTGTAGTGGATTTTGATGGTATTGTTTGGTTGATGTCACCTAGTGTGATGTATGAGGTCAGCTGTGAAGGCTCCTGAGATAAATGTAGATGTGAATTACAGAAGGCCCTTCTTACTACCACTTACGACCTCACACATATCTCTTTTACTAATGAATGTGGCTACGTTAAAAGTCTAGGGTACTGATATATAATGTGTTGTGGTAGATTACACACACACACACACACACACACACAGATATTTAAGAAGTCTAATAATATTAATAAAATTTATAACACACTGAACTAACTCAGGCTGTTTTAGTTTTTAAAGTTAAATCTTTTGATAAATTTATTTTGTTCTGAACCAAATGTTTAGTTGGTCAGAACATAAGAAATATTATGGAGTCATAAATGGAATGCAAAATCATATGACATAATAAAATGGAAAATGTGTACTTAATTATTTCAAATGACTGGTTAATAATAATTATATTAAGATAGTCACAGGAGAACTTATTACTAGATATGCTGTTGGGGGGTGTCATCACTCCCAGTCTATGACTGCCAAACATTGTCCGTTGACTTAAGGAATAAATATATATAGTTTATTTTTCCCAATGTCATGGCTTAATTTGATGGTGAATTAGAGATAAATTAGTGAAAATTTCGTTGGTGAAAGTCCAGCAGGCCAGATATAACTTATCTTGCCTGCGTCGATCCTGTACAAAAGTCTGGTGGCCCCACCTCTCCGTGCTGGGGGCAATATACGGCTGCTCTGACACAATGATAGACTGCTCTGGTCCACACTTGTGTATATTACTACAGCATTTGACACCGCTTTGGTGCCAAATAGAAACTCACAGTTCTAAAACAAAAGTATTGGGTCATGTGTCAGAACTCTATCTTCTGAACCACTTCTGCACACACCACTACACACAACAACACCACATAGACTGGGTCAGATCTCTCTGACCACACAGCACATCTTACCAAGTTGGTTTCACATAGTACCAGTTCCCCAAGACTACATTACATCTGAGATATGTTCAATAGCTTCCTGCTATTGAATAAGATAGGTGATATGTTCCACTGATCTCAACACTAGATCCTTTTTCATAGTTTCAGTTAGGCGTGCCTATATATTTTCTTTGTATGTATGTCTCTAGACCCTGAACTGGGGCTGGGGATCTAGAGCGAACACTTACTTGTCGTAATCATTTTTATAATATGGCAATATCAATCACTCGAATTATTAAAATATACAGAATAAATATTGTTCATTCTTACCAGAATTCAGAATTGAGAACACAGTTAAAGTTTGCTAGCAAAACTCAGCTGAGCTGCTGGCCGTATGATGGCGTCCCACTATATAGTTATATTCTTATGGAATCAACACCACTATGGATTCAAACTGCGTCTCTGAACAGACTTATGTCAAATGGCAAACTTTCACCTCTCTATCCCGCTACTATAAAATGCGTTGACCAATCGCCGACTTCCCCCCTAACTTTCAAATTGCCAACCAAAAATCACTTCAGTCAAATCTCAGTCAAGTATGTATTACGGTCTGTTAGTCCGTCTGCCTCTACTTGTTTTTTCAAAAAAACACACTTGGTTTTACATGCATTTCCTACACGAATCTGCTGCCTAAGTTATTTTTAACTACAATGCTCCACCATATTCCCTCTCTTTAATTACAGCTCGATTTTTACGTTTGCAGGCTCAAGGCCAAGATTTTGGAAACTTTTAGTGACATGGGTTAACAGTGCAGTCGCTTGCCTGATATGAACAATACAGTCTTTTGTCAATATCGTCCTTATTTCAAACACGTGTTCTGTCATATTTTTCCTTTTTTGTGTCCTCCGTTCTCTCCCGTCTACAAAGGGTAAACGTTTCGTCTGCACTTCTAACTCGTTAGTTTTAAATGGCGGTGGGAAAGGCTGGCATGGGCGAGCATGTCTCCTAGTATCTTACGCATTATTTTTAACCCTACATTTCATCGTTAATTTTGGAGATATTTTAACGTTGTATCATGGTGACATCATCAGAATGTCCCCACCTGAGAACATGCACTACGGCAAGTTCCAAAACCAGTGATACACATAGATAAAATCTCTCCTCACGCCTACCACTACTCTAATCTTGACCACAGGGGTGCCGACTGAGGACATCTGCACCGACATTCAATGACCCTGGGATATATTCGATAATAAACTGATAAGGTTGCAGTAATAAAGACCACCTCAACAATCTTGCATTTTCATGCTTAGCCTGAGATAAGAATACGAGGGGCTGATGATCCGTCTGGACCACAAAAGTCCTACCATACAGATAGATTTGAAACTTCTTTATTGCCCAGATTAACGCTAAACATTCCTTTTCGCTTGTGGAATATCCTTGTTCCGCTTTATTCAATTTGCGGCTTGCATAAGCGACTGGGTTCAGTTCCCCATCGGGTGAAGATGACCTCTGCAACAAGGCCGCCCCGAGGCCTACATTACTTGCATCTGTTCTCACCACAAAGTCCTGTGTCAAATCAGGCAATTTGAGAATAGGCTTGCTAGTGAGTTTTTCCTTTAATTCTTGGAAAGCTAATTCACATTGCGGAGTCCAAATAATTTTATCTGGAAGTCCCTTGCGAGTCAGATCAGTCAGAGGAGCACAAATAGAGTTAAAATTTTTGATATATTTTTGATAAAATCCGCATAACGACACGAATGATCGCACGTCCTTTTTTTGTTTGTGGTCTAGGTGCTCTCTGCAATTTTTCCAAGTTCTTGGGATCAGGGGTCATGTTACCCTGATATACAGTGTGTCCCAAGAATTCCAACTCTTTGAATCCAATACAACATTTCGTTGGCCTAGCAGTTAAGTTCGCCTCCCTAAGCCTATCAAATAACATTTTTAGAGCGTCAATGTGTTCTTCAAATGTCTCTGTGGCGACGAGAATATCATCCATGAAATTCGTGATACATGGGTTATTCAAGGGGATCCAACAATTTGCGCATCATCCTTGAAAATACTCTCGGAGCATTTTTCAATCCGAATGGTAGCATGTTGAATTCATAATGTACTTCCGATGTGCTAAACGCTAAATAAGGTCTCACTTCAGGCTTCACTGGAATCTGGTAATAGCCTTTACTAAGATCCACCTTTGAAAAGTATTTTGCCTTGTTTAATCTGGCAAATAACTGTTTTGTGTCTGGTAATGGATTCACTTGTCCTTCTGTGACAGCATTCAGTTTCCTGTAATCTATGCACAGTCTGTGTTCCCCAGACGGTTTCCTCAACAAAACGACACTGGAGCTAAAAGATGATTCACTGTGTGAAATAATCCCCTCCTTCAACAAATAATCTATTTCTTCCTTCAATGCCTTCTCCTTCGCGAACGGAATAGAATAGGCTCTCATACAGATTGGGTTTGAGTCTACCAGTTTCATGTCATACTGTAGCAAATTTGTATGTCCTGGTTTATCTGTTAATACATCTGTATGTTCCTCCAGAACCTGTTGAACTCTCTCCCTCTGATTTTTAGTCAGGTGCTTACTGACTTTTACTTGTGCCGCTGTTTCACAAGGATGTAATGGGTATTCATGCGAGGTGAGTGGTTCCTTTTGCATTTGAGTTGCGATAGCCAAGGTCAGTAAGGGGGTGCTTTCCTGGAGTGGTCTGTCCAGATACTTCTTTAACAGGTTTACATGATACACTTTTTCCTTCCCCTTTTTGTCAATTTTATAGTTTGTTCTAGACACCTTCTCTAGAACCGTATATGGACCTTGCCATCCAATTTGTAATTTATTCTGGCTGCCGGGTAGTAGAAGAAGCACCTTCTCTCCCACAGCTAGTTCTCGGTCCTTTGCCTTCCTATTAAAATATGCTGCATGTTTCTTCCTGGCTTGTTTCAAATTATCATTTGCCAGTTTCCATCCAGCTTTCAGACGAGTGGTCAGTTCGTTCACGTATTGATAAGATGAGGTAACAGTCTCTTCTGCCTTCTCATCGGTCCAGGTCCTTAATAGTGCTTCTAATGGACCTTTCATTGGCCTCCCAAATAGCAGAGTTGCGGGAGCCATCCCGGTTGAACTATGTGGTACCTCCTGATACGCAAACAATGCGGCGGGCAGGAATTGATCCCACAGATCCGGTTTTTCGTGTGCCAGCTTCCTCGGGATAGAAATGAGAGTCCCATTAAACCTCTCTACCTGGCCGTTCCCTTGTGGGTGGTACGGACTACAATGAAAGTGTCTGGCTTGAAATAGCTTTAAAACTTCTTCCGTTAGTTTCCCCTTGAACTGAGAGCCATTATCAGTCAAGATTTGATGCGGGAATCCTAATCTTGTGAATATTGTAAGTAGTGCCTCTGCTACATGTTTTGAATCAATTGATGGCAGGGCTACCGCCTCTCCCCACATAGAACAAGTGTCCACCAGAGTAAGGATGTAACTGTTCCTCCTCTTGGTCCGAGTGGGAGGTCCCACAATATCCACTGCAACCCTCTCAAAAGGTGTTCCCACTATGGGCATTTCCCCTAGAGTTGAAGGAGCAGTCCAGTGCTTTGGAGCTACCCTTTGACATTCTGGACAGGATTTGACATATCTTTTTATATCCTCCATTATCCCTGGCCAGAAGTAATGACAAGCTATACGCTGTCCTGTGGCGCTGATCCCCATGTGACCACTGAAGGGAATCGCATGCCCGAGTTCCATCACTTTATCCCTATATGAAGTGGGAAGAACCAGCTGGTTGTGACCATTTGTTCCAGTTCCGGCCTTCCTGTATAATAGTTTGTTCTTCATAAAGTATTCCCCCTTGCTTGGAGGTGTGTGACATTTGGGCAATTTTTTAAAACATGGCTTGAGTGTCCTATCCTCAGCCTGCGCCTTCCTCATCTCCTCTGGATGAGCATTTATAGGTTCACCTTCTTCCTCCTTTTTCTGTGACCTGGTCTGCACTGTTGCCATGATCACAGGTCTCTCGGGATTCCCCAAGAAGACGTATCTACAAACCAATATCAGAGGGTAGATTGGTTCATCTATCACTGCTGCTCTGATCTCTCCTTCCACATAGCGAGTTTTCACCGTTATCCTTGCGATGGGAAGTGTCATGAGTGGTATGTCCTTGGTCGCCCCTTGTATTTCCACTGTTTCTGTGGTATACTGACTTGGGTCCACTAGGCTAGACTTCACAACTGAATCATAATCCAAACCTGTATCATAAAGGCACCTTATGGTGACCCCATTACAAATAACATCCTCACAAACTGGGGGGTGATAAGGTTCCTGCTGTCCATTAGGATTAACCTTTAATCTTTGAGTCCCCGACTTCATTGCAGCAATGTTTGAAGGTTTCCTTCTACAAAATTCGGTGTTATGGTTATCTTTCTTGCACCATTTGCACCATCTTTTTCCTTGGTTAAACGGTTTTCTTTCATTGTATTTTTGGTCATTGAACTGTGAGTTTCTGTCTCGATAGTCTTTTCTTGGCCGTTCAAAGTTTGTCCTGCCCTTATTACCCTGTTCTCTATTTTCAAATTTATTAAATGGCTGTGGAGCTTTACAAGTTTCTATGTGCTTCAGTTTATTGCCTCTTACCTCTGCCTGGGCTGCCTGATACCTCTCAGCGACATTTAAAACCTCCCCCAACTTCTCTGCACCTTGTTCCATGAGAAATTTTCTCATGTCTGGAGCCATGGACTCTCTCAATTGCTCTATCATGATCATCTCTTTAAGATCTTGGGTCTTCCCCAGAGCAGTCCATTTCTCCAAATAGGTTTCCAGTCTGGCAGAGAATTGGTGGTATGTCTCCCCAGACAACAGTTTGGCATTTCTAAATTTCTTACGATAAAATTCACCATTTTTTTCGTACCTCAATAAAAAAGCCTGCTTTAACATGTCATAATTGTCTTGGTCTTCTCTGTTCATTTTTGCGAAGACTTCATAAGAAGTACCTCTCAGTCCCTGTGATAACTTTAAACTCCACCTCTCTCTCTCTAACCCATATGTAGTAGCTAATAATTCAAAACAACTGAGGTACCCCTCGATGTCATCGACTTTTTCAACAAAATGGTCTAAATGAAACCCCATAGCTGAGTTTGAGGCACCCTGACTAGCTGCAGCATCTGAGGCAAAAGGGCTGGCACCATTTTCAGGAGCAGTGCCTTGTAACTCCAGCTCCCTTAGTCGTAATTCGTGCTCCCTTTGCAACCTTCTATCTTCTGCCTCCCTTTCGGCCTTTTTATCTTCTGCCTCCCTTTCGGCCTTTTTATCTTCTGCCTCCCTTTGCTGTCGTTTTTCTTCTGCCTAAATCTGCAGCCTCTTAAGTTCTCTATCAGCCTCAATTTGTAACCTCTTCTCTTCAGCCAACCTTTCAGATTCTAATTTTCTTTCGGCCTCTTTTTCTAATCTTCTTTCTTCCCGTTCAATATACTTGTCACATTCAGCAGTTACATACTGAATTAAACCCTGACCATCCATTCCCATTTCCTTCGCCGTTAGCACAGCAGCTGATCTGAACTTTGCTAACTCAGCCATCACACAAAATAACAATGCTCAAGGTAAAAATCTTACCAATCAATAACTAAAGTAATTCTAATTACTATAGGCTAAGGTAACTCTAATTAACCAGTTAACTAATTAATTACCACTGGCTGTGAAGATTCACCAACTTTTATTCTCACTTTCAATTTTAAGGGACACTTTTAATTTTTACAATTTGTTCCCCTGATTTAATTCTCCCGCCAGGAGATCCTAATATTACTGATAAGCTAATTATCCCGGACGAGCTCCCAATATATGTAGTGGATTTTGATGGTATTGTATGGTTGATGTCACCTAGTGTGATGTATGAGGTCAGCTGTGAAGGCTCCTGGGATAAATGTAGATGTGAATTACAGAAGGCCCTTCTTACTACCACTTACGACCTCACACATATCTTTTTTACTAATGAATGTGGCTACGTTAAAAGTCTAGGGTACTGATATGTAATGTGTTGTGGTAGATTACACACACACACACAGAGAGATATTTAAGAAGTCTAATAATATTAATAAAATTTATAACACACTGAACTAACTCAGGCTGTTTTAGTTTTTAAAGTTAAATCTTTTGATAAATTTATTTTGTTCTGAACCAAATGTTTAGTTGGTCACAACATAAGAAATATTATGGAGTCATAAAAGGAATGCAAAATCATATGACATAATAAAATGGAAAATGTGTACTTAATTATTTCAAATGACTGGTTAATAATAATTATATTAAGATAGTCACAGGAGAACTTATTACTAGATATGCTGTTGGGGTGGTGTCATCACTCCCAGTCTATGACTGCCAAACATTGTCCGTTGACTTAAGGAATAAATATATATAGTTTAATTTCCCCAATGTCATGGCTTAATTTGATGGTGAATTAGAGATAAATTAGATAAAATTTCGTTGGTGAAAGTCCAGCAGGCCAGATATAACTTATCTTGCCTGCGTCGATCCTGTACAAAAGACTGGTTGCCCCACCTCTCCGTGCTGGGGGCAATATACGGCTGCTCTGACACAATGATAGACTGCTCTGGTCCACACTTGTGTATATTACTACAGCATTTGACACCGCTTTGGTGCCAAATAGAAACTCACAGTTCTGAAACAAAAGTATTGGGTCATGTGTCAGAACTCTATCTTCTGAACCACTTCTGCACACAACACTACACACAACAACATCACATAGACTGGGTCAGATCTCTCTGACCACACAGCTCATCTTACCAAGTTGGTTTCACATAGTACCAGTTCCCCAAGACTACATTACATCTGAGATATGTTCAATAGCTTCCTGCTATTGAATAAGATAGGTGATATGTTCCACTGATCTCAACACTAGATCCTTTTTCATAGTTTCAGTTAGGCGTGCCTATATATTTTCTTTGTATGTATGTCTCTAGACCCTGAACTGGGGCTGGGGATCTAGAGCGAACACTTACTTGTCGTAATCATTTTTATAATATGGCAGTATCAATCACTCGAATTATTAAAATATACAGAATAAATATTGTTCATTCTTACCAGAATTCAGAATTGAGAACACAGTTAAAGTTTGCTAGCAAAACTCAGCTGAGCTGCTGGCCGTATGATGGCGTCCCACTATATAGTTATATTCTTATGGAATCAACACCACTATGGATTCAAACTGCGTCTCTGAACAGACTTATGTCAAATGGCAAACTTTCACCTCTCTATCCCGCTACTATAAAATGCGTTGACCAATCGCCGACTTCCCCCCTAACTTTCAAATTGCCAACCAAAAGTCACTTCAGTCAAATCTCAGTCAAGTATGTATTACGGTCTGTTAGTCCGTCTGCCTCTACTTGTTTTTTCAAAAAAACACACTTGGTTTTACATGCATTTCCTACACGAATCTGCTGTCTAAGTTATTTTTAACTACAATGCTCCACCACATTCCCTCTCTTTAATTACAGCTCGATTTTTACGTTTGCAGGCTCAAGGCCAAGATTTTGGAAACTTTTAGTGACATGGGTTAACAGTGCAGTCGCTTGCCTGATATGAACAATACAGTCTTTTGTCAATATCGTCCTTATTATCTATCCGTCTGTATAAATGAAAGCATTCTATTTCTCTGCTGAAGATGGGCTATCAAACTAGCTAGGTTTTATTTTCATAACTCTATTATTAAAAAAAAAACATATTTTTTCTCAAGTTTAAATTTTGAAATTTGTTCGAGAACCTGCCCTCATGTGTTTTGCCGCGGCATTCAAATAAAGACCAAGTATCGAAAAACGTCCAAGAAATGACTGTCTCGATCAAGAGCTAGTGTCCTTTTCTTGTCCATTTCCTTACTTTATGTCAACTCGGGACGTGATTTTTTTTCTTTCACCCCCACTTGCGTCTTTTTGCCGTTCGAACTTCAAACACGTGTTCAGTCATATTTTTCCTTTTTTGTGTCCTCCGTTCTCTCCCGTCTACAAAGGGTAAACGTTTCGTCTGCACTTCTAACTCGTTAGTTTTAAATGGCGGTGGGAAAGGCTGGCATGGGCGAGCATGTCTCCTAGTATCTTACGCATTATTTTTAACCCTACATTTCATCGTTAATTTTGGAGATATTTTAACGTTGTATCATGGTGACATCATCACAGACATACAGGCTTTTCGGGGCAGAGAAAATTTCTTGGCATATGTTTTATCACTCTCCCCACAGCCAGATACTGACATTAAAATAAACAGTGTTGTAAAGACATGTGTCCAGCGCATACAGGACATACATTTTCTTTCTGCATTGCATTACAAATAGTGAATCTGGCGCTGCACTCATGTACACTTTATCATTAATTGTATTGCCTACAACATTTACGAGTCATGAAAACCCTTGTGATACCAGTGAACTAACCACTAACGTTTCTGATGCGGAACTATGAAGATTTACAAAGTGAACGTTCAATTGACATGTGATTATCACGTTGGAAACATTCCAAGACCTCATCTACCATGCATTCGGCTGAAGATTGCATTTGTAGCAAAACTGATTTGAACTTTGACTGCAACTAGATTCGCTCCAGTTCATGATTGGCTCTGAACAGTGGACACCATCGCATTCCTTAACATTCACATTGTTAGATCTATGTGACTGTTGTTTTGTGCATATTCTTTTTTATTGAGATATTCCTTTTTTAATATCGTGTAGGTAGTTATATCAATTCTGATCATATTTTTAAAAACTTAGATTAGATGAATTTTATATAGATATATATAATTATATATATATATATATATATATATATATATATATATATATATATATATATATATATATATATATAGTTTTGCATATTGTTGATAGAGCTTTACTTAGTCGTTCCCCTTCTACCGTGAGGTGTAGAGGTTTGGAAGAGAGAGCGCCAGACTATTCTATCAGCTCTCTTCTTCCTTGTTGATGGAGCAATTTCTTTAATTAGTTTCATTGACATCTATTTTACTGAAATCGTTATTACTATTGATTCTTTTATCATCTATTTATATATGTGTTCTTTTATATTGATAACTTCTTAATTGTTTTTGCATTTGCACATTTTTCTTTTATTTATAGTATTACTTGATCATTTTTATTAAATCCTTTTAAGGGACATAAATCTTGCTTACTTTACGTATGTCTTTGTCGGTTAATTCCCTTTATGTAAAAAAATTTTTTGGACTATATGCCCTTAGTTTCTCATTTTGATATTTAAAATTTTCTCTGCATTCATTTTATTGTTAATTGATACCTCTCTGCTTTTTTTTTTTTTTTGTTTGTCATATTCTCAATACAATGCCATGACTGATGACAGTCTTTTTATTGTAATTTCAGTGATATTTCCGGTATGAATTGACACAGACTGGACTATGACACATTTGTGTATTCATGTAGCCGATTTATTATGCTGTTGAAATTAATTTTGGCCGTTTTATTCCTGGAAATGTGAAGAAAAAAAAATAAAAATTCTGTTTTTTTCCGGGGAAGACAGGGTGTTGCTGTGTATGCTTTTGCACACAGGCGTATGACCATTCTTTTTGGAGATACGGCTGTCTGCATTAGCTATTTTTTGAGCGTCAAAGCACCTGTATTGAACGCTGCAACATTTCAATACCATAATTCCCGCCGTAAGTACTTCGGTCGGCCGGCCATTCACATTTTGCACGTCGTCATTTGCGCACTTTTCTATTTTCGAGGGCGTACATTAACTTTCAGCTACAGGTAAGAGGGTGCAACTGTGGCTGAAAGTTAGACAATAATTGTAGTGTTTCCCCTTATATGCACTCTCACGAAAAAAGAAAAGTGTGACAGTGTAAATTATATCAACAGACAATCAAGATACTCTTCTGTCCAGTTTCATTCGGGAAACGGATTTAACTCATCATTTTTCTTAAAAATAACCTTAAAATGTAAATTTATGATTGTGTCTTCAAAATAAAATTTTAATTTAAATATTGCAGACGTATTATTATGGATCAAAATGATAAGATGGCTAAAAGGAGGGGATGATCGCGTCTTTCACAGCGAACAAACGGTCTGATTATGGAAAGAAGCCAACAACTTGAACTGGAGACAGGAAGGTGCGGAGATGCAGATTAAATCTACAGACAATCAAGATACTTTTCTGTCCAGTTTCTTTCGGGAAACGGATTTAACTCATCATTTTTCTTAAAATGTAAGTTTTTGGATTGTTTTCTCAAGACAAAATTTTAATTTAAAGTATTGCAGACTTATTATTATGGATTAAAATGATAAGATGGCTAAAAGGAAGAGACGACTGCGTCATTTACAGCGAGCAAGCGAGACTATAGAAGAAGCAGCAATGTAATGCGTGTAACAGAAACAACACACTGTAATTAAAAACCTGCCAATTTTGGGGTGTTGTTGCTAGTTATTACATAATTGGTAAATATATGACGTATGTGTCGTCTGCTATTGTAACCCAACGGCTAATTGTCTGGGCCTTTCATTATTGTACGCTCACCAGTGAGGTCGTCCATTTTATGCTCCCAATGCATGGAGACTTTTATGCCAGCGATTTAATGTGGCTATGTTCGAGAGTAAATAAACATTAGACAAAAATAAAGGTATGTTTTCAGGCACTCGTAAGAAATAAAGAAGTAGAACATTAAACAACAGAAAAACAACCGACGTGAGTGGCTTACCCAGGACTCGAACCCTGGACCTTCCGTGCGACAACCCCGCCTAGCTATACAAGCGAATCACACTTTCCTCCCTGCCATCTAGGCATCACGAAAAATGATGCTTCGATGACGGGTCATTAGTGCGAACCGCAATACATAACACCGGAAATTTACCATGGGCAGTCCAGCCTATTAATGACGCAATCGAGAGGCCGGCACCAAATTATTATTGGCCATTATGGTTTATTGTCTTAACAGAGAAGTATAATAACCAGTTTAATGAAGTATATCTCAACGATATCGTCGGTAACTATTGTTGACGCAGAACTTGGGTCACGTCTTGTGCGAACGACCTTTAGTCATAACGGCCAAAATTGAGATGTATTTCGCTATTGCATGCCACGTTATATGCTTCTACAACCGACAGACACTGGACGTCTGAATGCAACGTATTATTGTTGTTATTACATGCTTGGAAATATGGAGCCTAATAAATGTCTTTCTGTAGACTAGACTTGATTTGCATTATGGTCGACTGTTTTGACCATATATGGCGTGCCAGTTGCACTGAATGACTCTACTTATTAAGCCTACAGCATTCGCGTTTCCAGCACGATCTGCTTGATTTTACAGTCACCCCCACACAAATAACAACACACAATTCACTCGTAACAGTATGACGGTCTAAGCTCACAACAAAACAACACAACAGCTCAAAAACACTGATGGATGATGACTCAAGTCGGCGAGTGACTTCATGCTGACAGCAATGATTAGGAAAATTAAAACATTTATTTGCAGCTCCAAACATCTGTGTGATTGCGACTCATCTTCCTCCTTTCATTCTATGTCTAAGTTGCTGTCTATCTGCATTTAAGTGCTGTCTCCAACTTGCCTAGGTTGGTTATAGCTGAAGAACCATTGCTGTCGATAACCGTTATTCTGTCCTTGCGCACACTTTCATTATCTGTAATTGCTATTTTCAAAAGTGGACAATTCTTTCATACTCTGTCTTGTTCTCACTTTGTTAGTAGGTACTATTATGGCGTATCTTGGAAACACTGGCCTAAACCACCAGGGGTGGAGATTTCCGCCTATGTCTATGTTCCCTACTGACACGATGTTAATTGTCTATACACTGCACTTTGGACAATACAGGTTAACGCTGTTGCTTTTCACATACCTATTAGACTTGTAGTCTTGAAACTTGATAACGAAATCTTGAACTGGCAACATTGTATTTCTTGATTTATATACGCAAATGTGTTTAACTTCTAGAATATATTATTAACATCGATTTATTATTACAGTTTTCTTCGAAGCTTCTCGATTAACATCGCGCACTCACTACTACAATTGCCTCGTAACCCTTCGAAAATAAAGTTCGTTCGTTTGTGCCGTTCTCAAGGTTGCCACTCACGTTCTAGAGATAAACCCAGATTTTCTTCTAAAAAAAAAAACCCAGAAATACCCAGAAAATTGTATGCTTCAAATACACGGGATAGACGATGCTTACACAATCTTTTAGTGCAACTTTAGCACAAATAAGCTGTGTGCTACCAATTTTTATTTATTTCTTCATTTTTACTTTATGTTTTATTACCAAAAATTCACAATTATATAAAAATGATTTTATTAACACCCCAATATGAAAATGAGATAATTTAACAGTAACATGAAAGCCGACAACAGTATCTCCGCTTTAGCAATTTTGTCTTGGAGACAGGGCTCTTTTGGTTTGATGAAAGATTTGTTAATGTTCAGAGTTTTGCTTTTGGCTTCGAAGTTTTTCATGTGCTTATGTGTGCTTTTATGTGTCAATAAAGCTGTTTTGTTGGCATTAGTTAATGTACAGGAACAGACCGTACAAATCGCAGCATAGCAATTGCCAGAGTCCGGCTTTATCCAATCCTTCAGTTCGTTGTCTATTAGCCATTCATCACAAAAAGCCTGCTGATACAATGGCTTCACTTTTTTACGCGGTGGCGTGTGTGTCGTCATGCTGCTACAACTACCTAGCATACCTTCATCATAGCTTAAGTCTAAAATTTAAAAAGAATACTTTAAAACACATCGCAAAAATGACTGAGTATTGTAGATGACAACCATTAACAGAATAACAGGAAATAGATAGCTGATGTAAACGAGTCAAAAACAACGTCATTGATGTGGTTAAAAACAAGAATTAAATTTAAGTGGAATAAAAAATATATAGCACATAATTTTTTTTTTACATTTAATTATAATATAGATATAATATATAATGCTCAGTGCACAGAATATACATACATTGTAAATGCCAATCGTCAAATATACCCAGATTAATGCAGATTTGGAAAAGAAATACCCAGACCGAAGCCAACAAACCCGGATCTAGTAAAAAATACCCAGCTGTGGCAACACTGGCCATTCCCCTTGTTCGGACTCACAAAAACCCTAAAGGGACGTAATAATAATTTCTCTCTCTTTGCTAAGTCAAAAACCCTGTCTCCCACTCTATTCGTAGTACTTTTAATAGTGTGTGCAAATTTATTAAACCATAACCACCGACATCTTGATAATTTACTAGCCAAATCCACGACCTTTTTTTAAGGTGCGCCACCAAAGATTTACCTCCCTTAGGCCTAAAATCAAAACCTTTTAATCTTATCTCCCATATAGTCAAAACTCATTGTGCGTTACTACAATATGCACATGTTCTTAACCAGATTTTCTTACTCAACCTTCTATCATTATTTAGACCTCAAACTCACTATTACATTAGCTTGAAAATAAGCCTACAGTACTTCATAAAACACTATCAAACCGAAGAGGGCTACACTAACAGAATAAATACTTGATCTTTCCAGTTTTGATCACAGAATTATGTGCAGTTGTTTCTTCAATGTTTTCTTCCTAGATGTAAAGAACTTAGCGTTGTTGATAATAGCTACGAAGTGTCTGCTATACGGCGATAGATTTCATATCAAGGGCGGCATGACAGACAACATAAAATTGATAGTCTTTGCGAATGTTTGTTTTATTGCCGTTCTCAGCCGGGAAATTGCAGAGGGTATTATGCTCAGTCAATTCATTTTGTCGTTTTGTCTCACGTGTGTACCTGTTTTCTTTGTTCACTTTATCGGTTACTCCTCTAGTTTTAGCCTTTGGACTGCCAATGACTGGTATAGAAATTGGAACTAATTTGGATCTGGAACATCTGTTTAGGATATGGCTGTCATTTAGCTTGAGGTACTGTCCCCATCTCTTTACCCCGCACTCTTTTAAAAGTATCATAATCATCATCATCGTCTATTAGCTTACCGCGGAATCTTCATTGCTTTTGGCTCCTTGCAGGACGTCAGCACAAATACAATCATCTGTTACTGCTGTGGTAAGTCTGAGGAAGAAAAATTGTTTGTTTGTCGCTGCTGAGACCTCCTGGAACCTCTCTATTAATAACCAATCGCTCATTCTCTTTGCACACATAAGAATGCCCGTACACACAAATAGATGTACAATATTGAACAATAAAAGATAGCAAGATTACTAACACGAACAAAGGCTGAACAAATCAAAAGATAACACAATTCCAATTATAGATAATTTTCTTCGTGTCCTTGTGACGATGAAACTCAGCTGTCCCTGAATTGTTAGATGATATGGTAGAACCCTCTTATAACTTCAGTACCCCTGAATATTGTTGTAATTTTTCGTCAACGTGGAACTCTACCACCTGGGTTTATTAGTATGCAGCATTTCCACGTTGATTTTCAACACGTTGGATAATTAATATGTAGACTGTTATCTTCTGTGCATTCTGGAGATCGCATGGCCTTAAGGGGAGGTTAAACCACGCCCACGGCTATCTCTAGAGCAATTGATAGCAGTTAGTTTCCTTCATCTGTGCATCCAGCAGAGCGCATCGTCTAAAGGGGAGGTTAAGCCACGCCTTTTGCTTTACCTCAGAGAGGTCTGAATCAACTACCGCCTTCACCTTTCTTTATTACCGCCTGAAAAGGGCGTTGCCTAAGTCCAAACGAGGGAAGTGGCACACGATCAAAGATCATGAGAGTCTCAGAGACGGACGAAGCAGTTTCACATCTCTGTGTTAACAACAGAACCGCTCGCAAGATACAGACGAACGGGAAAGACGAAGCGGCCAGAGAGTTGGATAACCGAATGGGGACGGGCGGCGTAGAATCTCGAATTTTCCTGAGTTCTTAAAAGGTGTGAAATTTTAACGTCTCCCCCCGATCTTTCATTCCATTTCATATAAATAGAGACCATTGAAGAAGGCAAGTTATCATTCGTTTGCCAGAGATTTTAAAATTCACTAGCGTATAGTTGAATCCTGCGAGATTTCATATGAATTGTTGGCTATATTGGAGTGAATTCTTTTCTGTGCTAAACGGTATAATATATATTAGTTTCTAGTGATCAGTGGTCTAGTTCATTCATTTTTATTTCACTGGATTTTGTGTTAATTTAAATCTATTAAATTAAACCCATCTCAAAAGTTCCAGTGGTAAATTTAATGATATATCTATTACATTATTTCCAAAGATAATAGATGCTGAAATGCTTAAATTAACTTTTAAAGTCGCGAAGGAATTTATAACTAATTAATTAAGTTAAGTTCTATATATATATATGCGTGTTTTTAACCATTAGACTCGCGAAGTGTTTTCTTAAATATCTAATTGAATACGCGAGTATATATAATAGTCATAACGGTAAATTTATCGCGCGTTAGAATATTATTGGATTTTTGCAGTATGATTTCATGTTTTTCTATCTTTTCCTATAGAATGATCATACAACCTTTGCGTCCCAGCAATAAATTATATAGAGTCCTCCAGACTCAGTTCTTAAACCTCCAGAACATTTGATGAAACATTTGTAAATTTAATCTTGTGGCGATCTTTGTTTGGGATCCCGCTGCCTGAATTTATCAGAAAGAAAGCAAACCCAAGAACAGTTAAATAATACTCATCAAACAAATTAAAGTCTGTAAAGATTAACTGGAGAAGAACATTGCCAGAGCTATATTTATATTATTATTCCTGCTCTACTGGGAAAGAGAGTATATGTTTTCCTGAACACTGACAGTTGATAATTTTTCTCACTGGATTTTTAAACCCCGAAGAAAAACCTACCTCACTGGTCAGTTGTGTCATCACGCTTAAGAAGTTTTACTATCAGCGGCGAAGTCAAAGAGACCACACCATCCTCACCCCTGTATCTGTGACCGTGCCATCCCATAGAACTTTTTTCTAACAAAACAGAAGTACACTTAGGCTTCACCTTCTAGCGATTCTCGGGAAATTGTTGCTAAGAGCCTAAAACCGTTAAAATCTGGGGCTGGAAAACGAAAAACAGTATTCAGTTATTGAACACTTACTACTGTATGTGTAAATTTTCTATGGAGTTCCAGATTCCACGATCGGTAAGTGTGTGTGAGAAATTATGTGTTTGCCATCACGAGCGTGCATGAATGAAGGAGCATTATTTGCAAACATGTTTATTTCTTTACCTGGTAACTATCTTTTTTACTGTATTCCTTGTATTGTTCCTCAAAGGGGATTTCTTAACTTCGTTTATTTCCCCTCCCTTAACTCTGTTTAGTAAAGGGAAAACATTTTGAGAACAATAGGGGTTTGTTTAACCACCCATACCTAGTATTGTAACCCCTCTTATCAGAGTAAATTATCTATACTTCTGATAACCACCTGTCTTTTGGACTGGGTTTTTTTCTTCCTTTGTCTATTACAAGCGGGAAGGGCATATTGGATACTACCAGTCAAACCCCCCCCTCCCCCCCCCCCCTTGGTATTTGTATTTTTTTTTGTACTATGAGTATTGCCTGTAACATAATACCTGTTGTGATTTTGATTTAAATGATAAATAAACATCATAAAACTTTTCTTACTGTGTTGGAAGGCCCAAGCCCAAATTACCCATATTTGTTTACCATAGTTTGTATTCACGTAGCGTCTGTGTGTTTGAAGCACCAAATTGGTGTGTACGTGAGTGTCTGGTAACTGGCAAATAATTGTTTAGCCAGGAGAGTGTAGGAGTCTATCAAAATAAAAATATAGATTGTCGTAAGATAGGCAAATCGGAGGAGATTTTTCCCGATTTACTTAGACTGTCCTTACTCTTCCAGCACTTTTGTGAATCTACTACCTATTTCTAAACCTTTCTTTCACAGAGCCTTCACCATCATTTTTCACTCTAACGGGACCACTATTTCTAAGACATTAGTCCTGTAAAACGTTGATCAGTTAACAAATTTTCAAGAATTATCCACTTTTGTATTAAGCAGTTTGGTAATTCTATTTAGCCAGGTAAGCATCATTGCTCATCAGAGATGAAGGATCTCTGCTGTCGTGCCACTCTCTGCGTGTCATTGATTTACTTCTGATGGAAAATGGAATTAGTTCCGTCAGCAAGACATGCAGCAGAAAGAGCACGGCCTAATTATTACCCACCATTTTTGGTGGGTTCTTCTTCTTCTTGGTCTATGGCCGCTGACTGACAAAGTAAACAATGGCCATCACTCCTGGTGGTATCTTGTGGGGCAGCAACAAACTGGTGGGTTACTTGCTCGTTATCTTATAATTCTCAATAAACACAGCGCGAAAAAAGCAGCAATTCAGCTGTGCGAATGTTGTCAAATTCGGGTCTATGTCCTGTTTTTCTGTATTTCTGTGTCTTAATTCTGCAGAAGCCATCAATGCAAGAGTACGTGAATTCCTTAAATGCAGACTTCCATTACTGTGGTAAACTAAAGTGGTGAATGTGGTCCTGAAGGAGCAAAATATAAATATTAGAAACAAATAAAAACATTTGTAATAAAATACACGCCTCTCTTCATGTACAAACTCATTTATGCCTCGCAGGTATTCAATGGCATGACTGTGATTTTCGAGTGTTCCTTTGCTCAAGCACTAATCACCCTTTATAGATGGGAAGGCACTTGTCGAACTAATCCGTTTTATTGTTAACTACTCAGTCTTTGTTTACTTGTAATTTCCATATGTAATCTCATTCGTCTTTGTCTCGATTAGGTCTGATCTTTAGAAGATGTGCATCTCAAATTTCTTCGACAATTGAACAACAGCAAACAATGTCTGCTGAAATGAAGCACTTTGTGAAACGTAAGCTGGAAAGGATAAAATAACTTCTGATATCAGTAAGGGAAGCTATCAAAGATGATTTCTACATTGCAAGAGGGTACTGAGGTGAATACATTTTCAAAATAGCAATTAGGGTTTTTAAAATATGTGGGAATTAGTGTCAAGATATTTCAAACATTATTAGTGATGCAACAAGGGAAGTTGGTACAAAACATTTAGCATAAAATTTGTATAAAATACATTAAAATAAACGATATATACTAACAAATAAAAAAACTGTGAAGAAATTGCAACTTCCTCCCGCCGCTGATATGATTTTCAAACATTTATCGACCTTAGTTTAAATCTAAAATAAATCATATATTAAACCAATCAAACTTATAGTAGTTCATAATCATTTTCATGTGCTAAAGTATAAATAGTTACATTTAACAATCCGTCCTTTTGCCATTGTTTTTGACACAATACTTAAATTTGTTTTGATTTTATTTTAATCATTTTTTTCATCATAACCTTACAGATTGAGGCATGTACTTCATTGGTTTTTTTTTTCATTTACTGTGCATATATAAATAACTAGATATTACTGTTTTATTTACGTGTTTTTAATTTTCTGTTTTAATGTGACCATCATTTCTATTGCGATATCCATTGTCACAAATTCGCGTGTCGCGTGTTTTCCTATTCTCTGAGCTGCAAAGAGGTGTCAGTCAGAATGAATTGTTGATTAATTATGCATTTGTTTTTATACTGTTGTTTAAAGTTGAAATCGAATAGCAATACGTATTATAATATTATGTGAACTAAGAAAAACACATAAAATACAAGGGGCTTGACATAAGTCTTGGGCCTGACCATGAAGGAGTCACAGGAGGAAGGTGAAACTTGGCACATTTAAAGTTCATCATATTTGCACTGAATGTGTGAAGTACGCGTTTGTTTCTTCAATGGGTTTTCCCGCTACGGTGCATGGCGCAATGTACCCCAATGACCGGATCTGCTGCTCCAAAGATTTGACAAAACAATGGAAAAGAAGGAGGCCAGAGCTGTGATAAAATTTCTGATGTTTCAGGGAAAAACACCTACAGAAATACACAGGTACCGGTAGATGAAACCAGTGTTTCGTGATTCTTGTCCTTCATATACTTCGGTAAAAAAAACTGGTGTCAACAATTTAAGTGCGGCCTCTCAAATGTTGCTGATCTGCCAAGATCTGGTAGACCAGCCTCAGAGTGCAACGATGAAAATGCAACAAGAGTGAAGAAAATCATTGACCAGGATCGAAAAATGACAATTGTGGAGATAGCTAGTAGAGTAAAACTGAATAAAAGAACAGTTTATAGAATTTTGCACAACAGAAAGGTTGTGACCAGGAAACGAGGGATATCGCGCACTCAAAATCTTCCTTTGCTGCAAGACAACGCGCCCTCTCACAAAGCAGCTAGCGGCCAACGATTTGAATAATGAAATTCTTCCACACCCACCATATTCTCCAGATTTGGCTCCATCAGACTTTTTTCTATTCCCAAATCTTAAACAACAGCTAAAAGGAAATCATTTTGACAGTGATGAAGAAGTTATACTGGCATGTGATGACTGGTTTAGTTTGAAAAATAGGGTGTTCTACTCCCAAGGTCTTTTCAAGGTCAAGCAGAGACGGCAGAAGTGTGTCAATTCAGACGGTGGCTATATTGAAAAGGAATAAACACTATACAAAATTTCAGCTCTGTGACATGTCCTTCATGGTCAGGCCCAAGACTTATGTCAAGCCCCCATTCAAGAAATAAACAATACAATATAGTACACACGGAACATATTTCACATAACCACGTTTTTTTTTTTTCAAAATGATTTATTATCACTGAATTTTAAGGAGGCTTAATAAAATGTTCTGGCGCTAGCACACATTATTCGCTACCATGTTCCAGTGTGTAGTCAGCACACCATACTATGTTCTTATTTCCTCTCAATTATTACATTGCTCACTCACTTTTGTCTTCGAGCCACTTGGCTTTCTTTTTCTTTATTTTGTCATTCGAGACTGTCATGAAATGATACTTACTGACCACGTGTCATATCAATAGCTATTTCTAGGAAAAACATTCATGTCATGATTTTATGTCTTGTAATATGTTCTGCAACTAAGTATATGCTATCTCCTTGTACTGAAAAGCGACACTATTACCCTTGTGCTTGCTCCAGCCTTTCTGGAAACTGTATTGTGTGGCGCATGTAGTATAATGATTATATGAGCTTTTGTATAACGTGATGTTAACATGGTTTTAACGAAACTCTTAATTATTTACTTACTTACGCACTCACTTACTTACGCAATTACTTACTTACTTACGTACTTACTTACTTACGTACAGTAAAACAAATAACTGATGCACATAAGGTGTGGAATTAGTGTCGTTCTTGTAGTACAGTTGACATTCACAAATCCGGCCATCGATAATCCGGTTCCTTCAGATTTCTGGCATGGATTTCGGAGCGCATTTTTAAATTTACCGCGTTGGCGCGCCACTGTTTTCTGGAGCAGTTTATGTTTTGATGCAGCTGTTGGGTCTTGCTTGCACGTGTTAACAGGCATTCCTGCTCATTCCTTCTCATTTTATCATTTATTTGCTGCTGTATAGCCCCATTATGGATTCAGCAAATAAAAGAAGTGGTGTAAAACGTAAACATCGTGCATTGTCGATCGCAGATAAAGTGTACAGGTAGTCATTTTCTGTTAAATATATACAGAATATATAACCATAAAAAATCCGGCATTTTCAAAAATCCGGCACTCCTCAGGTCCGGAGGTTGCCGGATTTTTGAATGTCTACTGTACTACTTAACTAATTTAACTATTTCTCAAGTCGTGTAATAGCCAACTGTAATTAGTCTTCATGAAGCATCTGACATACGAACAAAAAAAAAGGGCCTTGAGAATGAAACAAATTAAACATATACGCGTATAGTCTTTGACAGATGGAAATTAAAACAGTCTTCACCCAGACATGTAAAAATAATCATGTACATACACACACATATTATTAACTCACTTTCAATACATATTGAGACATCAGTAAAAAATCTAATTAAAACAACATCTCAAAGCGCAGTACACTTCTAGGGTTGAATAATACTTTTTAGAATTGTACTTATTTTTCGGTCCTCGATCGAGCAACGAGCTTGACAGAGAACTAGTTTTTTAATTATATACCACATTATGCCAGTTGTACAGCAGAGTATGTTATTATCTGTTATCATTTATTATATCACAGCACAACTTTACATTAGTACAAGTAATGTAATAATTAAGTCCTTGGAATCGACTTTGTGGTTATAGTTTCTTTATGCTTTGAGTTTTTACTGATTAAGGCTTTCGAAGTTATGAACACTGAAACGCTTTTTAAAATATTTTGATATATATTTATTATTATTATATTATTTATTTAGTTACTTAGACTATTTTGGTTGTCTTGTAGGGATATATAATTTAAAACGTTAAAGACTTAACATAAATGCATTGAAAGTGACGCGCTGAACATAGACAAGTACATAGGTTCATGCAACAGAGATGACTTTAAATTGAACTTGATACTACTGCATATTACGTTCTAATACATTTCATTTCAAAGTAATTTATAACTTAAACATACATATAAGCATATAAGAGTCCAGACTGACATAGTGGTTAAAGAGCGTACCTCTCGTAGAAAAATTACTGGGTTCCGGTCCGATACCTGGTAGCGTCGTGTTCAAGCACACAGCTGTAAATTGGTATGTGACAATGCACTTGCGTTTAGAGAAGGTATAGACAGCGAGAAAGGAAACTTGTTACCCCACCTCAGGATACTTAACCTGGTTTAGTTAAGTCACTGTCATTTCCCTTCCCTACAGCAGTATCTGCTATATTGACATTACTACCAAGCAGAGTTTCTTTATATGATAGAAGTTTAGTACAAAATAAATAACAAAATATATGACAAATCCGATTTTGCATAAGAACTAAGTTTCAAAGAATGACGCCATTCACTAGCATATCTGATTCTAGTGATTTTAAAATATTAAGGAAAAATTCTGGCCATGACGAATTTGAGGAAATTCTCTCCCTCGAAGGGAGAAAAATATTTGAAGTTGTCAACTTTGCTGTTATATGTGGTTTAATTGGCATGTTTGGAATAATAGCCAATATTATCAACATTGTCATATTCTACAAACAAGGTTTTACTAACACTGTCAACATCGCCTTGCTTGGCTTGCCAACATCTCCCTGGAGTGGTCCACTTTAATGAACCCATCTTCCGCCACATTTTGGATATTCTGGGTTATTTCCTGATGTCAAGTATCAATCAGGTGATGGTCATGTTTGTCGAGGGTTATTCCTGATTCACAATTACAAGCTACATTACTGTTTACATTACAGCAGAAAGATATCTTTGTATCGCATTACCACTGACAGTAAAAGAAATCATTACACCAAAAAGAACGACATTACTTATCTGTCTAATCTACTTCATCAACATAGTGACACCTATTCCAGAATACGCCACTTCTTATCTTGGTTGGAAGTTTATCCCAGAAAAGAACATGACATTTGTTGCTTTAATCTTCACCAGCAGCAGAAAGGATGTGGAGGGTTTGTGCTATGTCCTGCATTCGTTGCTCAGCACGACGTCTTTTGTTGGTGTGATAGTTTTTACAGTTATTTTAGTGATCAAGTTAAGAAAATCTTCAGAATGGCGCAAAGAGGCAAGTTCATGCAGCAATAGAAGTGGACACGTTTCTAGCAGAGATCAGAAGACTGTCAGGATGGTTGTAATGATAGCTATTGTGTTGATCGTCTGCTATACACCAGGTGCAGCCGTCTCAATGACGACATTTTTAGTTGGACCAGAGTTCAACATAATGGGAAGACATATTAACATATGCATTGCAGCGTGGTCTATTGCATACGCCTTCCAGACCCTCAACTCTAGCGTTAACATTTTCCTGTACTATAGAATGAGTTCCAAATACAGACAAACTTTTGATGAAATTTTCTGCAAATTTAACAGAATTTGCTGTGTACTGGAACTGCCCTGATAGACATTCTTAAAGCCTGAGGAAGCACTCCCAAAACTGGTATTCCCTGCTCCATGCAAAGTTGTACTTAGCCGGCCATTAAGCTATTTGAAATTCTGAAAGTAGCTGATGCAGCCTTAAAACATGGCATAATAATAATGGTGGTATATAAAGTTCAATTGCCTGCAACATGAGTGTCAAGACGGGTATGCAAAGGCGAAACTTTAGCATATAATTTTGTGTTTTTCATAGCAGTGTCCGTTCGTTGTGTGATCTCAAATTACTTGTATTGTTGATTAGCCGGCACAGCTGAAGTGTGATAAAATTCATGTAGTTATTTTCCTGATTGATTACACAATTAAGTAAATTATCAGCCGTGAACAAGACGACGGATTTAAAAGATGTCGGGTGTTGTTAATAACGACGATAATATGGTGATGCCTATATTGCTGAAATTGCAGTACTGATGTCTAGAGCGATTTGCTTACTCAAAGAGGTTACTAGCATCATGCATAACCTTATAAAATCACCTCGTATTTACCAAACGCCTGCTGTGAGCAGTAGTTAGTTATATATGTATCCATGATTTGCAAAAGCAAACTAGTAAAGAATTGATTAGACTGAAAAATAGTGACAAATGAATTTTTGTTTTTTAAGTACAATTTTTATGCTCATTTTTTCTGTCTGTCTTTCTATGTCTTTCTTTCTTTCTTTCTTTTAATTGTACAACCAATACGCTGTTTTCAAAATGAGAACAACTAGTAAATGCGATTAATAAGGAAACAAAAGTAAACGTTCTGATTGACAAATACGTATGGGAACATGATGGTTAGCGACAAGGTGAACTGTCGCCAAACAGAAAATTTGCTGTTGTAAATTGTTCTCTGCGTTTTTAATGACGTGTGCTGTAGTAGTTACCTCAAATTTTTTATTGTTGATTGGAGAGGAGCCAGTCTGTAAGGTAAGGCAAGCGGCAAAATCCCCTTAAAGTCTGGAAAGTCTCAATGCCACTTAACACGGACTTTATAGGGAGCTAAGTTTGCTAGTCTGTGGTGGCGGCGGTGGTTGTTGGGGGGGGGGGGGGGGGGGGGGGGGGGGTGGGGGGGGGGGGGGTGGGGTAGGGGGATATAAAATTAGATTTTATAATGTACTGTATTTGAAACATTATTAATGTCAGAGACAGGAATGAGTATGTTTTTCAGGTCATGTGGAAGGTTGTCCCAAAGATGAGCAATTACACTTATCTAAGTTGACTTCAGTAGCCAAGCTTAGTGTCGGGGCCAGGAAGTAGCCTTGTTTAGCGCCACTGGGTATGTCACTGCGACGTACTTCCGGCATACTGTACTGTCCTCTTCAAGTATTCATGGAATGATTTTATAATTTCCAGCTATTTAGTGGGCAGCCTATTTGCAGGAGGATTTTGAGTAGTCCATCCCTGCTAACTAGGTGTGTTATAAATGTTTATACAATACCAAACCTACCCTCTGTTGCGCACATATTTTTTGGCGCACGGATTACGCATACCATGTAAAATGTTTTAATTGTCTGATGAAGATATATTCATCTTTGTATGCATGTTTTGGGCTTGAGGGACGAAACTCAGATTGGGCAATAAGTAGTCATTCTGTGAGTTATCGCTCTTTGTAGCGTTCTTAAAAATAGAACTCGGCGGAGGAATTTATACTTACTTGAATCTATTCTTTGTTTGGTTAGGAATAGATTGTTCTTGCTTCAGAATGTCTATGGTCCGAATCTATGTGTAGTGTTTGTCTATGTAGGACGAGTATGTCTTATATCTTGATATCTTAGTATGTTTTAGTAGAACTATTTGTTCTTGTACTGTACTGAAGGGGGTTAGGTGTTTTCGGCGGATGATAAGAGGTGAGGGAGTTCTTCGGTTGTCTAGGCCTAGGGCAGGAAGTCATGTCGGAGAGATGCCCGAGAGTTTGTGATCTCTTTAAGTTATTCTGGGGACGAAGATAGTTTCTTCCAGGATCGTTTAGTCCATGAGTTCCCCAGTTGTGATTCTATAACGCCGGGAGAGCGTTTTTGTGCTTGCTAGTGTATTTCTTATGTCCAGGTAAAAAAACGTACTTTTGCTGACTTCGTTCATTCCTAGGCTTAAGATGGGCAGACGTTTACATGAACTTACCTATGAATATGTCGGGACGACATATTCTCTAGCAGCACTAAATATGTTTATATGCAGCAACTATGAGGACAGAATATGATGATCCTTGTAGAATCATTTATTGTTGATGAACAAAGCTTTGATTGAAGATTTGGCTATACACCCGTATAGTGAGTGATGCTCAACCGGGAACCAGCAGCCATTGTGGAATTCGATTGATTTTGGAATTCTACTTATTGTAAATCATTAGCAGAGAACAGGAAAACTTCCTTATTATCATGTGATGATTGAGAGATCACTATTATAAAGAAATTAACATTATCTTCACAGAGATTTACTGTAATGTACCTAAAGGAATCGTCGCTAGAAAGAGATCCTGTTTAGGAGTCAAGTTTGAACAGTATTGCTTAATTGACATGCTCGGTCAGTAAGGTCTACTGACTGTATTTATAAACAATGGAGATCTTGGTGTTTACAGATGTTCCATTGCAAGATTATTCTTCATGAATGCTAATTTAGGACGGTAGTCCATTGATCAATATTATGCTGTCTATGTCGACTCATGTTCCTGTATCTGTACCCAATCTGTCAAGTGTGTGCGTCCAATTAACTATTGAAACGACTACAGTGATCTGCATTGGTGGACTTAACGTAATGAGTGAATGAGTGCCTTATACGGGTCAACACACGAACAGTCCACCATTCGCCTAACGCATACTTCATACTCACACTCCATATTTGCATAATCCTGCGTTGGTTGAGTTGACCTTTGCTCCCCCTGGAGCCTCCATCATATTCACCACTGGTTTGCGTGAGGAGAATCCACAGTTACGATCAAGAAGAGAAAAAGAAGGTTTATCACCCTCTGTCCTGTTCTTACTGTTCTAAGTGTACTATCATTTACTGGACACAGTATTACGGTCTTTGTCTTGTGTGGACTGACCTGTACTGTATAATAGGGGAACAACAGAAGTGATTGCGTCATTAATAGGCTTTACTGCCCATGCTAAACTTCCGGTGTTATGTCTTGCGGTTCGCACTAATGACCTGTCATCGAAGCATCATTTTTTAGTGATGCGTAGATGGCAGGGAGGATAGTGTGATTCGCTTGCATAGCTAAGCTGGGTTGTGGCACGGAAGGTCCAGGGTTCGAATCCTAGGTAAGCCACTCATGTCTGTTGTTTTTCTGTTGTCTAGTGTTCTACTTCTTTATTTCCTACGAGTGCCTGATAACATACCTTTATGTTTGTCTCATATTAATTTACTGTTTACAGGCCTCGGTTTTCCCTTCCTTATGTGTTATAAATAAATATATAAAGGCTTTTTCTGCTCCTTTGACTTTTGCTGAAGCTGGCGGAGAGAAAAGATCAAGTATTCAATCTCAAGACTGCGCTTAGCTTCAATGGCAACGGTCATCACATCTGATGAAGCATCAAACCAGTCCTTTGATTACGCTGTCTTCTTGCCAAAAGTAGCAAACGCAGTACTATGAAGGATGTTCCGCAAATGCTCCCAATTCTCTGTAACGTGTCATCATGCTGTGGGCTATGAGACTACTTTGACATATATGCACAGAAAACTTGTGAAAACTGCTTGTCTGGTATCAAATCTTTTGTCTCGATTTAATAAATATCTAAATTGTACAACTCAAAAGATCAATATCCAATGCAAAAAAACATCTGTCAAGGAATGTAAAATACTACATGTAACAATGAAGGGGAAAATTAACTTAACTGACCTGCATGGCATCACATATGGAATAAACAACAATCTGATTGACAGAAAAAAAGATCAAACAGTGTTAAAGAAAGAAAAGGTAAGGAGGAATATGAAAACATGCAGTTACACAGTCACAACACTGGACAGAAACTACACTTCTACATGAAGGACAAGTACATCAAGTTTATCGGTTGACGTAGGCTGACCTGGGCAGCCGCGAAGGTTTAAATCCTTAGACGGTTACACACAATTACTGTGTATCTTCTCCGCTGTGACTATGGTCCGCTCTACTGAGGATATGACAAGAATTAACTTCTGTCTCTGTTTTGAGAAGTGTACGTTGCTGGGATTGTGTGGTGAGAGGGCCAGGAAGAATTCTAAATATATCCTTGTACAGAAGATACTACACGGACTTGATAATAGAGGCAGATTAGATCTGTGCTCTATTTTGTTCTAGTCTGATGCTGACTACGAACTCACACAGCAAATTGCCATAAAACTGAGCATTTATCCAGCTCACTGAAAGAATAAACAGTGCGAGCACAGTTAGAGAAAACGTTGTCATATGACTGAGTGGCAGGTTGGGTACTGCTAGTTTGGGGCTCCTGTTAATCCCTATAAATAAACAGACGATGCTTCGCTATTTGTTGGATTTACAGTGCTGACCTGGTTGTCGTCTGAAAGTAGACACATACACATAAACCTGATTAACCCTTTAGCAAGTTATAACGATTAATATTTACATACATGCATACAGCTTACAACTTCCATTTGTTTACATAGTATCACGACATGCTTGTGTACCCACTTTCAGGCCTGCAGTTGTACAATCACCCTGCATGTATCAAAACAAGGCTTCTCGTTACATTTTTCTCAGTGACTAAACAGGCAAACCGTGATAGGCTCCTTTCGTCAGCAGAATTTACATAAACTCACAGTGTCTCCTGTGAGTGATGGGGTTGTTTACAAAATAAAACTACATACGTTCTTTATGGCAGTCTCTCTCTGATTCATATATATATATATATATATATATATATATATATATATATATATATATATATATATATATATATATATATATTTTTTTTTTTTTTTTTTTCGTACGCCCGCTAATACTCGAGGCGAAACCTCAGGTTATTATTTATGTCTAACCTGACATTGATTTTACGTGAGTATCCCTTTATTTCTTGTACAGAGACTGGTGTCCCTCGCCATTCTGGCAAATACTCGCCGATTTCGGAGGTACCCATTGCAGCTGGGTCGGCTCAGGAGCCGCAAGTCCCTGGTCGACGACACTCCTTCAAATGTCCTCGCCAGGTCTCGAGTTAATCCAGTCCAAATCCCGGTAGACGAAAAATCCTCAAATGCCGTCGCCCGGGTTTGATCCTGTAGCACCCGGTCGCCAGAGCGGTGTTGTAACCACTACGCTAGCGCGGCTCCCTATATATATATATATATATATATATATATATATATATATATATATATATATATATATATATATATATATATATATATATATATATATATATATATATATATATATATATATATATATATATATATATATATATATATATATATATATATATATATATATATATATATATATATATATATACGAGGGCTATTCCAAAATAAACATCCGATTGGCTGGTAAAAATTAAAAAAAAAAATTGACAATAACATCTAAATACATACAAAAGTTACATACATCACTGCTTTACTTTTCCACATAGTCACCACCCAAATTCAGGCACTTGTCATACCGTGGCACGAGTTTTTGTAACCCCTGGTCAAGGAACGGTGCCGCCAAGGTACTTTGCCAGTTGTTGACTCCATCCATGAGCTCCTCGGCGGTGTCGAAGCGCCAGGTAGCCAGTCAAACCTTCATCTTGCCGAAGAGATGATAATCGCTTGGTGCCAAGTCCGGGCTGTAAGGGTGGTGGTTGAAAATTTCCCACTTAAACTGCTCAAGTAAAGCCTTTGTGCGAGCAGTAGTGTGGGGCCGCGCGTTGACGTGCAGGATAATGACGCCACTGGTGAGCATTCCGCGCCTTTTGTTTTGGATCGACTTTTGTTGACGGAATTCATAACACCAGGGACCACCTTCGGCAAGATGAAGGTCTGGCTGGCTACCCGGCGCTTCGACACCGCCGAGGAGCTCATGGATGGAGTCAGCAACTGGCTAAGTACCCTGGCGGCACCGTTTCTTGACCAGGGGTTACAAAAACTCGTGCCACGGTACGACAAGTGCCTGAATTTGGGTGGTGACTATGTGGAAAAGTAAAGCAGTGATGTATGTAACTTTTGTATGTATTTAGATGTTATTGTTATTTTTTTTTTAATTTTTACTAGCCAATCGGAGGTTGATTTTGGAATAAAGTTAGTTGCTTATCCTTTACAGGACGTGGCAATCAACCCCAGCTTTTATTGGCTGTTTGTGATTTTCCTAGGCAATTTTTTTCATTCAGTAGTTTGCCATTGCTTTCTGAACGGTACGGCGCTTATACCATTGTTAAAAATCCACACAAAGCGATCTGCTACCAAACCGCCCGCAGCAGGTTTCGAACCTGGTATATCTGGATTATGAAACTGCGTTCATATCCATTAGGCCACAGACGCCGACGATTTTGGAATAGCCCTCGTATATATATATATATATATATATATATATATATATATATATATATATATATATATATATATATATATATATATATATATATATATAAAAATATATATATATATATATATATATATATATATATATATATATATATATATATATATATATATATATATATATATATAATATATGACATACGGATGCGAGTCATGGGCAATGACTACAACCCATAAAAGCCAGATCCAAACCTCAGAAATGAGATATCTGAGGAAGGTGGTTGAAGTAACAAGAAGAGACATGGTACGCAACCAGACGATACGTCAAGGCCTTAAATCCTACCCCCTGCAGACCCAAGTAGAACAGTCCCAATTAAGATGGTTTGGCCATGTCTGCAGAATGGGAGAAGATCGGATACCACGACAAGCATGGGAAACAAAGAGCCAAGGATCCAGACCCCAAGGACGACCCAGAGTCCGCTGGGAGGACAACATTAGACAATCTTTGAAGGATCGAGGACTAGAATGGAACCAGGCCAGGAAGAAGACAGCTGATAGAATAGTCTGGCGCTCTCTATTCCAAACCTCTACACCTCACGGTAGAAGGGGAACGACTAAGTAAGTAAGTAAGTATATATATATATATATATATATATATATATATATATATATATATATATATATATATATATATATATATATATATATATATATATATATATATATATATATATATATATATATATATATATATATATATATACTAATATTTAGACTGTACTTAAAAAAAAATCATAATGTATAAAGGATAAGGCCCTGTCCCTCCAAGCATTACCAAAATGTTACATTGACGTAAAAAGCATACACTTTACACGTTCTTATGGAAGGGGGTTTTGCCTGTTTGCTAGCGACTAGGGAACAATTAGCTGACCGACGAGATAGAACATTGTGTAGGCTAATGTAGAAGAAATAAAAGCGCAGTTTTTTTTTTGTTGTTGCGTACGCCCGCTATTACTCGAGGCGAAATCTCAGGTTAGTATGTGTAACCTGAAACTGATTTTTACGTGAGTATCCCTATTTTCTTGTACAGAGACAGGTGTCCCTTGCATTCAGGCAGATACTCGCCGATTTAGGAGGTACCCATTAGAGTTGGATCGGCTGAGGAGCCGCCAGTCCCTGGTCGACGATACTTCTTCAAATGTGCTCGCCAGGGCTCGAGTTGATCCAGTCCAAATCCCGGTCGACGAAAAATCTTCAAATGTTCTCGCCCGGGTTTGATCCTGGGTCACCCGGTCGCCAGCGCAGTTTGGTAACCACTACACCAGCGCGGCTCCCAAAAAAAAAAAGAAAAAAAAAAAGCGCACGTGTTGGGCGTTCTTTAACTCTGTCAGAACTGAGACTGACACTTAGATAAATGCGCGACAAAGCGTCTAAAATTAAAATAAACCATGGACAAAATCAGAGGTAGACAAATCCCGTAACTGACAGGCTGAGTTGGCAGAAGAATTCAACACAACTCATCACAGAACTCCCACATTTCCAAGTTCTAAAATACTGTTTTAGAACTCAATTTATGAAGGATTATTCGGGCAACTTTATGTTCTCTCTACGTCTCGCAGGTACCCCTGACCTGAGTTTCCCCCCTGGAACTCTTAACACTCGCTCCCGCCCGAATGGCAACGTTGTGACGTGTGCCTATCGTTTGAGTGTGACGTGTAGAGTTGCCAGTCTGGGGGGGTTCCAGGTTGCGTCATACGCGTACGAAAGCTGCAATCAGCCAGCTGAGGCACATACTTTTCCCACCTTGTTTTTTTCCAAGACGAGACGGGGAGGGGAAATCGCACATCAGGGCCTCTGAAGTGACGTTATTTGCCCGTTCAACGTTATTATCTGCTCGATTCGGCAGTGGTGACACCAATACTGGGAAGATCCGGGATGGAGATCTCGGATTCATCTTCTTATTGGTGTTATTGTAGGATTCGATTAAACATTTTTCAACAGGTATCCCCAAAATAGAAGATGGGGACATCCCTGTTACTTTTTCTGGTGCACGGGTTTTAGCTGCCGGGGAAAGAGAACGATAAAGAGATAAAAGAGGGAAGAGCGAATGAGCCGTCGGCGCCCTTCTCGCCCTTTCCCACACTGGGGTGTAAACGAGAATCATTGCTCAAACCAGTGCCATCCCAAGGCGGGCCTGAAACGTCTCCGACCTTACCAATCACAATTATGGCTTGGTCAATGGAAGTGATCGGATGGATCTGAAGTTGCCTGGGGAAGCGACTTCATTACTGCGCGTCAGCCGGGTTGAGACCTCTGGTATATTGCGATGTAGATTGGAAATATCAGATTGCTCTGGCAAAGAGTCACCGATCACACTCTGGGTTTCCACTGATTCAAAATTGAGCTCAGCAGCTTCTACCTTTGATAAAAGATAGGTCGGTTCCTTTTTCATTATCTCTTCTCCCACTCTTGCGCTGCTAATTTGAATTGAGAGAGCGGGGATGGGGTGGCCTACCCCTATTTCGCCGCTCGCCCTTCCAGAAAATATGAAAGCTAAAGAACAGGTGTCGGGGATAGCTTCGTGCAACGTCGTAAGACAGCTCTTCTCGTTGTCTTCTATCCGGAGAAGTGAGTGAGGATCAAGTGAGGGGTCAGAGGTTCCCACTCCAAGAGCCGGGGCTCTGGTTTCTCGAGAATCAGCTCCCCCTTAGAAAAAGGGCACCGCATAAGAGCTGCCGAGGATGAGATCATAGAATAAATCTTCAACTACTCCAGCTCGTAGTGCTCTATTTATATACGGAGATTGGACTCTAACCAAAGCCACCGAATGACGTGTGGGAGTATCGGCTGGCAATATGCCACACATGTACACTGTTTATGTAATCAGGCCATACTAGACGCTCAAAGACCAAAACAGGGTAGCTAAGACCTGTGTCAAACATACAGCTCCTGTTGCTTACATTTGTGCCCCTGCCAACGTATTTTGAAATCGCTCGGCCAATAATACGATTTTCTCATGGTGCTCTGCGCCGTGCTTCTCAAGAAACCTGCACATGTCTGCAGCCATGGTTGCTCGACCATTAAGAGTTCTGGCAGCCCTGCATAGGTAGGCAGACTTGTAAGTTCTCGCCATTTGGTAACATATCTTTCCAACCTGGCGGAGAACTGGGAATAAGTTTCACTCCTGTCTGTGTGAGAATCCCTAAACAACTATGGTTTTTTCCTGGTGTTATTTCGAACCTTTGAAACAGGGCTTTCTTGAGGACCTCATAATTATCCTGGTCTTCTGTTTCTAACTTTAAATAGGCCTCGTAAGCGGAACCTTTCAGGGACCGAGATAATTTCAAAGTCCACCTCGCTTTCTCTAAGCCACAGAGGGTGGCCATCTTCTCGAATTTCTAGAGAAATTTGTCAATTTTCTCGTTATGGCTGGAGAAAGCCTCTAAATCAAAGTTCATCTCCAAAAAACGAGGGGCCAAACTACCTGAAGAGTCAGCTGCAGGTGGCCGAGGGGAGGCAGCATCTCCATTGGTAGAACTAGATTCTGAGTTCTGACTGCGCTACCAAAGTTTTCAGAACAAGTTCGTGCTGTCTCATTCTTTCTTTCTCTGCAATTTTGGCTAGGCTTATCTCCTTATCTATCTTGGCTTGCCTTTTCCTCATCTCCTTTTCTTTTTGAATTATCTCATCATTTCAACCTGTTCATCTATATATTCTTTAGTGCCTACCGCATCCAAACCCATTTCCTTCCCGACTTTCAAACACTCCAATTGAGCTTTAACTAGGTTATCCATTTTAGTTGTTTTTGTAAAGGTAAGCGACACTCTGTTAAAGTAAATTTAATATCACAAGAATCAAGATAGATTCTTTAGCAAACTTTGAGCTCATATCTCTGGAACGAGGTAACATCTGTCGTGGGGTGGATATTCAAATGTGAAGGGATAACGCACAGACTCCCAGATTGGGTGTAAAAATTGAAGTAAGATGCAAAATTAGAATGTGACAGAATCAATTATGAGGATTATCTATATGTGTGACGTTTGTCAACCAAGATAACAGGTTACTAAGAGACCTCAATCTTGATTTCCACCTCCGCTCTTGTTTTTTTTTTTCGGTGAAGGCACGCCTTCCCTATATGTCTTGATTATATAGATACAGAGAGGGCACAGAAAACTTGGGAAAACTGCTTGTTTGGTTTCAAATCTTGTGTATCAACTCAAAAGATAAATAACCAATGCAAAAAAAAAAACATCTATCGAGGAATCCCAAAAAAAAAAAAAATCTACCTGTAACACTCAAGAAGAAAATTAACAACTAATCTGTAAGGCATCACTTATGGAATAAACAACAAAGTGATTGAGAGAAAAAGAAAAAAACAAACAGTGTTAAAGACAGAAATGGTAAGTAGGAATATGAGAACATGCAATTACATAGTTACAACACTGGACAGAAACAACACTTCCACATGAGGAACAAGTACATCCAGTTTGTCATCAGACGTAGGCTGGTCTGGGTAGACATTTATTACACATAAGGGAGGGAAACCCGAGGCCTGTAAACAGTAAATTAATATGAAACAAATATAAAGGTATGTTATCAGGCACTCGCAGGAAATAAAGAAGTAGAACACCAGATAACAGAAAAACAACAGACATGAGTGGCTTACCCAGGATTTGAACACTGGACCTTCCGTGCGACAACCCCGCCTAGCCATGCAAGCGAATTTACTGTTTACAGGCCTCGGGTTTCCCTCCCTTATGTGTAATAAATGTTTATACAATACCAAACCTACCCACTATCCTGTTCTCACTGTTCTAGTCTACTATCATTTACTGGAAACAGTATTAAGGTCCTTGTCTTGTTGGATTCGGCCTATACTGCTTGATAGAAATACAACAGAAGTGATTGCGTCATTGTGATTCGCTTGCATGGCTAGGCGGGGTTGTCGCACGGAAGGTCCAGTGTTCAAATCCTGGGTAAGCCACTCATGTCTGTTGTTTTTCTGTTGTCTGGTGTTCTACTTCTTTATTTCCTGCGAGTGCCTGATAACATACCTTTATATTTGTTTCATATTAATTTACTGGTCTGGGTAGCCGCGCCGGTTTAAATCCTTAGACAGCTTCACACAAAGTCCAATCGAGATCTACTTCGCTGTGACATTATCCGCTCTAATGAGGAAATCTTCTTCTTCTTCTTAGATCCTTAACCACCGACCGTCAAAGCAGTCAGTGGCCATCACGCCTAGTGGCGTCTTGTAGGGCAACAACAAATTGATTCCACTTTGCTCGGTCGGTGGCCATCCTTCGTACTGTGCCCCAACTCTGGTTCATTCTTTGCATCTCAGCCTCCACAGTCCTCCCCCAAGTTGTTTTTGGTCGGCCTCTCTTTCGTTTTCCTTCAGGGGTCCAAAGCATAGCTGTTCTTGTGATGGCATCGGGGTCTCTTCTGAGGACATGACCAACCCAGTTCCAGCGTCTGCCAGCTATGATGGTGTGCATGTCCTCTTGCTTGCTACGAGTAAGCAGATCTTGGTTGGTGATGGTATTCGGCCAAAAGATTCGGTGAATTTTTCTTAGGCATGTTGAGTGAAAAGAGGACAATTTCGACATTTCCTTCTCTGTAACTCTCCAGCATTCCGTACCATAGAGAAGCACAGAAAGCACACAGCTCTGATATAATCTTAGTTTTGTGCTTGTACTATATTGGGCTTATTCCTCTTGGACTGCCCTCTGTTGTCTGGCGCATCACCCAGTCTAAGACTGTTAAAAAATAGAGTGGTCTATAAGGGGCATCCCAGTCGTACTCCTGTCTTCACCTCGAAGGTTAGGTTGCTCTGCCCAACATTACACGTAAAGTTGGCATAGAGGCTTTTTATGATTGACACTATGCAGCTTGGAATTCCATAAGCCCTCAGTATTTTCCATAAACTGTCCCTATGTATGCTGTCAAAAGCCTTTTCAAAATCAACGAAATTTATGTAAAGCTGTCTTTGCCATTCTGTGCACTGCTCTACAATGTTCCTGAGAGTGAATATATGATCTACACATCTTCTGTTCTTTCTAAATCCTGCTTGTTCTTTCCTCAGTTTGTTCTCTACTGCCTTAGAAATTCTCTGTATAATTATCCTGCCAAGTATTTTGCTGGGAACTGAGAGAAGAGTTATTCCTTTCCAATTATTGCAGTCTGCAAGATCTCCCTTCTTGGGCAATTTGACAATTATTCCTTTGTTCCACTCTGATGGTATTGTCCCTGTTTTCCAGACTTGTGCAAATAGTGGTTCTATTAGTTCTGCTGCTAGCTCAGGGTCTGTCATAAATAGCTCTGCATTTAAGTTATCATGGCCCGGAGCTTTGCCGTTCTTTAACCCTTTGATTGCTGTGATGATTTCTTCTTTTCGTGGAATGTCTGTATTTACATCTAGATCGTTTTCAGCCTTAGGAACATTCAATTGTGTCTCTGGTGGTTTCTTGTTCAGAGTTTCTCTGAAGTGCTCGGCCCATCTCGTTTCCTGTCCCTCTGCTGTCGAGATGAGATTACCTTGCTTATCTCTTACTAATGTAATATTGTTTGCACCTCGTTTTCCGCTGATGAATTTAGTTATTTTGTATACTGTGCTTTGTTCATTTCTCAGTGCTGCCTCCTCTGCCTGTCTTGCCAGATCGTCTAGGAAATTCCTTTTGTTGGCTCGGGTTTGGCGTTTAACTTCCGTGTAGTTACAGTTGGTCCAGCCCTTCTTAGTTTCACTTTCAGTTTTGCTACTACTAAATGGTGATCACTTCCCACATCTGCACCTCTTCTTACCTTCACATCTTGTCATGCATGTCTCCATGTACCGTTTACCATGATGTGGTCTATCTGGTTTCTGTCCCGACCATTTGGTGATTCCCATGTTAATTTGTGAATTTCTTTATGTGGGAAAAGTGTTCCCCCAATGACCAGGTTGTTAATGCTACAGAAACTTATTAGTTTATCCCCATTTTCGTTTGCTGTTCCGCTGCCGCATTTCCCCATTGTTCTTTCATTATATGTATTGTGTGTACCAACTTTCGCATTGAGGTCTCCCATTACTATAACAAGATCATATCTAGGTGTGTCTTCCATTTCTTTCTGCAGTTGTTGATATAATTCATCCTTGACCTCCTCATCGCTATCATTCGTTGGTGCGTAGCATTGTATTATTGTAGTGTTGGTGAATCTCCCTCTCAATCTTAATCTTATCAGTCTGTTGTTGATGGGTTTCCATTCCAGTAATGTCCTTTCTATCCCTTTCTGTAGAATAATGGCTACGCCTTCATTGTGCTGTCCATCCTCTCTTCCAGAGTAAAGTACAGTTTCTCCTGTTGCTGTTTTAACTTTTCCTGCCCCTGTACATCTGCTTTCGCTTATCCTTAGGATGTGTAACCTATAGTTTCTCATTTCTGCCGTGACCTGTCTTAGTTTACCTGTCTCGTTCATTGTCCTGACATTCCAAAATCCTATTCTTGCATCCTGTTTTGCGGTCAGGACATCCGTTTTCATGTCAGTGGCTTCCTTTCGACTTTCACCACTGACAGTCATACGAGCCACAGACTCTGAATGTCCATCCCACAGCAAAGTTTGTTCATTTATTGTTGTTTCCGTAACTTCACTGTTTTTTTTTTTACATAGACAGGGGTGTCAGCCCTATGCTAAAACCCCCAACCTGGAGGACCAGGGTACCAGCTTTTGTCTGACCCCTACCCACACAGACCAGTCCAGCTTGGTTGAACCTACCAGGAGTAAAACTCCCACTGACATAGCTCTGGGGATTGTCAGGGTACACAAGCTGCCATACCGCTACAAGGTATAGGTACCATCGATGGCAGTCATGAGGAAATGACAGGAATTAACGTCTTTGACAGGGAGATTTCGACAGTGTGGCAAGGTTTCAAAGATTATCCCGCTCGAGCTGGCAGACAAGAAAAGCGTTGCGCAACCAGTGGTTCTATTTCCATCGTCGCTCTCAAACGACCAGGTAACCAAAAGTCGACCAAAAAGATAAAACATTTTGTCGGCTAATGTAGAAGAAGTAAAGGTGCACGTGTGGGGTGTTCTCTAACGCTGTCGGAACTAAATGACTGACACGTAGATAAATGCGCGACAAAGCGTCAAAGTATCAAATAAAATTAAAATAGGCCGTGGACAAAAACATAGGTAGGTAAATCCAGTAACTGACAGGTTGAGTTGACCGAAAAAGTCAACACAACTCATCACAGTGTGGATGGCGTTTTGTGACTCTGGTTTGGTTTTAAGGACTGTCTTCATTGCACATTAACAACTCCATCAGTGCTCCGATCTCCTCCCTTAGATAACAAAAGGAGCTCGTTTGCACAGTGCAGGAACTCCGTAGCACCGGCGAGGATTCCACTGTGTGTATACAAGAATCACACATTCTATAAATTTTTTTTTGGTGGGTAGGTTTCCTAATTTGTTTTATTTTGCCATGGCAGCGGCTGTATGGCCTACTCTGTACAATTTATATCTGCCGAGGGATTTTTAACGTGCACACCTTGCACACGGGACCACTTATTTGTTTCACCCTCGTCTTAAGCGATCCATTTCTTTTAGAGCGTCAATATTATATGGCTTTGTGCCTGTTAATTTGGTGCAATCAATTTCTTCAATTTGAAGGCCATCTAGAAATCGAACTCGACTTTCCATTGATTCAGAATTTTTTTTAAATTTGGATTGTTTCCCTCGATTTAGCTAGACACTTGTTTGAGTACTGCACTGTTTTACGCATTGAAGAAAATAAAGCACACCACGTACTCTTGAATTTTTAATTAACTTGAGTATGGCCCCTGATTTGTTTACATTTCTTTACGAAAAACTTTAATTACTCATAATGTCATAATTACAATATTAAATTATTAAATAATTGACGATTATTGTATTGTCATCAGGAAAACCCAACTATGCCAAGTTTCAGAGCTATTGCTCATCTGGAAGTGACTGAAAATTCGATTACAAGATTTGAAAATGACATGAAAGGGACATGAAAGTGACATACAAGTGAAGTTAAATAAAAGCGTGTAAAAATGTGTTACTCTTGTAAGTCGTTTAACTGTTCGTTTTAAGTGATGCTATAATATTATACTGAACCATGTGCAATTCGATTGGAAGATATCAAGGTGAAATGGCCATGAAGGATAATTCATTAACATCAGTAAACATTTGATTGATCATGATTATTTTTGTAAAACAATATAATGATTAGAATTTTAGCTATTGAACTTTTAAACACAATCTAAATACTCCTTTTTCTAATGATAAAATATTTCCTTAAAGAAAAAAATTAAAGCGGTGCCTCGACAATTTTAGGACATTATTCAGCGTACCGTGAGATGAAAAAGGTTGAAAATCACTGCTATTGACTATCATAATGGGTCCCTGGTTTAGTACTCTCACTTCGAATTATATACTTTCTATCTCTGACAACTATAATGGTTTTTATGGCGAACAATGTGAGAAATTAAAAAAAAAAAAAAAAAAAAAAAAAAATGGCGAACAATGTGAGAAATACGCCACTAGGCGTGGTGGAAACAGCGATAGATTGATCAATTTGTTGTTGCCCTAAGACGCCACTAGGCGTACTGGCCACATACTGCTTTGCCGGTTGGTGGCTAAGGATGGAAGAAGAAGAATGTGAGAAATGGAAAAATATACTGTTAAATATGGTGTCTAGCTTATTGCTGAAATCTGGGCGAATAATTTTAATTTCCCACAATGGTATGTCTTTATTTGATGGTGAATTAGAGATAAATTAGTTGAAAATTCGTTGGTGAATGTCCAGCAGGCCAGATATCACTTATCTCGCCTGCGTCGATCTTGTACAAGAGTCTGGTGGCCCCACCTCTCCGTGCTGGGGGCAATATACGGCTGCTCTGACACAATATTAGACTGCACTGGTCCACACTTGTGTATATTACTACAGCATTTGGCACCGCTTTGGTGCCAAACAGAAACTCACAATTCTGAAACAAAAGTATTGGGTCATGTGTCAGAACTCTACCTCCTGAGCCACTTCTGCACACAACACTACACAACAACACCACACAGACTGGGTCAGATCTCTCTGACCACACAGCACATCTTACCCAGTTGGTTTCACATAGTACTAGTTCCCCAAGACTACATTGCATCTGAGATATGTTCAATAGCTTCCTGCTATTGAATAAGATAGGTGATATGTTCCACTGATCTCAACACTAGATCTTTTTTCATAGTTTTATTTAGGCGTTCCTATATATTTTCTTTGTTTGTATGTCTCTAGACCCTGAACTTGGGCTGGGGATCTAGAGCGAACACTTACTTGTCGTAATCATTTTTATGATATGGCAGTATCAATCACTCGAATTATTAAAATATGCAAAATAAATATTGTTCATTCTTACCAGAATTCAGAATTGAGAACACAGTTAAATTTGCTAGCAAAACTCAGCTGAGCTGCTGGCTGTGTGATGGCGTCCCACTATATATTTGTATTCTTCTGGAATCAACACCACTTATTAATTTAAACTGCGTCTCTGAACAGACTTATGTCAAAATGGCAAAATTTCACATCTCTGTCCCGCTACTATAAAATGCGTTGACCAATCGCCGACTTCCCCCCCCCCCTTGCTTTCAAATCTACAACCAAAAGTCACTTCAGTCAAATCTCAGTCAAGTATGTATTACGGTCTGTTAGTCCGTCTGTCTCTACTTGTTTTTTCATAAAAAACACGCTTGGTTCTACATGCATTTCCTACACGAATCTGCCTCCTAAGTTATTTTTAGCTACAATTCTCCACCACATCCCCTCTCTTTAATTACAGCTCGATTTTTACGTTTGCATGCTCAAGGCCAAGATTTTTGGAAACTTTTAGTGACATTGGTTAACAGTGCAGTCGCTCGTCTGATATGAACAATACAGTCTGTTGTCAATATCTTCCTTATTATCTATCCGTCTGTATAATTGAAAGCATATTATTTCTCTGCTCAAGATGGGCTATCAAACTAGCTAGGTTTTATTTTCATAACTCTATTATTAAGAAAAAACATATTTTTCTCAAGTTTAGTTTTTGAAATTTGTTCGAGAACCTTCTCTCGTGTGTTTTGCCGCGGCATTCAAATAAAGACCAAGTATCGAAAAACGTCCAAGAAATGACTGTCTCGAATAAGAGCTAAGGTCCTTTTCTTGTCCATTTCTTTACTTTATGTCAACTAGGGACGTGAATTTTTTTTCCTTTTACCCCCAATTGCGTCTTTTTGCCGTTCGAACTTCAAACACGTGTTCAGTCATATTTTTCCTTTTGGTGTCCTCCGTTCTCTCTCCCGTCTACAAAGGGTAAACGTTTCGTCTGCACTTCTACTCGTTAGTTTTAAATGGCGGTGGGAAAGGCTGGCATGGGCGAGCATGTCTCCTAGTATCTTACGCATTATTTTTAACCCTACATTTCATCGTTAAATTTGGAGATATTTTAACGTTGTATCATGGTAAAGTCATCACATATGCCATGTTATGTATGTCATGTATGCTATGTTTAAGTATGCTATGTTATGTATGCATACCATTGTTGCTGTCATTTTCGACGGAGTCATCTGTCAAGTTATTTGCTTATGTTTGTATCATAAGTATAATTGTGTCTTTACCTGCGATGTCAGGTTGATTAGGGGTTGTCTTCCCTTGTTTATTCATTCATTGTGTTTGACCTTTAGGGTCAGAGGTTGACAGTTCGGCGTGGGCCTATGGGAAGGTTTTTTAAGCGGGGGTGAGATATACTTCCGGGAAGCCGGGAGGTCCTGTTTTTCTGAAGGGACCAAGAGTCCATTGTTTTTCGGGGAGAATCTTCGAAGTAACTGCTATGGCAGTTTTCCCCAGTGAATCTCTGTGCGTCGGGATGACGACAGAATTCCTTGTGTAGTTCTGAGGATTCATTTACCAGGTAATACCGACCTTTATGCATTATTACGCTTTTCGGTGGCAGAACATGTAAAGGATTACCTAGGGTGAACAGCAGCTCACTGATCCGCCATTTCAGAACTTATATATTTGTGCTCGAGGTAGCCATCCAAGACTGTTAGTCTTATATTGTCCAGAAATCCAGTGACGAAGATATATTGTGGGAGCCGCAGATTGGCGGAACTTCTATCTACAATAAGTATTACTGCAGGGTTGGTGATAACCTATTTAACAGAAGTACACGGCCGACGTTAGGACGAGGCCTGTGCTTCCGGCTATTATACTACAGCCTGATATGTGCAATTGGCAGGGAGTGCCAAGTTGCACCTGTGTGTCAAGGTAACTAAGGCATCTGACGCGTTTAGTCAGAGACGCCAAGGGCGACGCTACGAACTGTCATTATTGAAGAACTTTGCTATTGACCATGCACGTCTATTCTGATGTTTACCTTTTTGAATGCCAAATGTATACCTATCGATGTCAGGTCAGCATGACCTTGTTACACTGACTGTTCCTGTTGATATTATGTGTGTTCCCGTCAATAAATGTCTTGAAACATGCCTGCAGTGTCAAAGCATCCTTGATTACTGCATGTGAGAGTATGGGTTGCAGGATCTACATCTATACGAGCCTAAACACATTCGCGTCTTCATTCGCACCCACACTCAACTCATCATACGCTCGCACCACACATCTAACAACATGTAAACTGTCTTGGGCCAGTGATCACCTCAACAAGAAAAAAAAGGCAGTTACATTTCTGGTGGACCAGTTACGTGGGCTGTTATGATACATTTCTTGTCGCCAATGTGGCCTAGAAACTTACATTTCTGATGGACCAGACCTGTGGGTTTAAAAAGAACAGAGCGAGCATTTGACATTATTGTTGACATTTATGGATCCAGAAATTTACATTCCTGGTTGGCTCTTACATGTATGATGTCTCCAGTTTTGTCGAGAAAGTTACAAGAAGGACAAGTACACATTACACTTCTGATCTGTGGGTCTAAGCTACACACGGGACAGCCGTAACACACAACGCTAATTCTACACTTGCAAGTTTTGGCTACAACAGGACAGATATAGGTCATCAACGGTTGACACAAATAAACAGTACGAGCATTTATATTATAATGCTACATAAAGCATAACAAGACAAGTACTGAAGTGAACTACTAGGCATTTGCTACGTGGACCATAACTGCATAGAAGGCGGGTTCCTATTGTAAACAGTACTGCGGGTTGTTACACGTTTCATTCAACAACAGACTTTTCTAGGTCAGAGTATTCAAGCTACATTGTTGGAGGTCAAGTGTCTGTAAACAGTACGTGAAATTGTAAACATTCAATGTGCAAGCCCTAATTTGAGAAGGTCATAGTAACTTTGGTTCGTGAATACCACTTTATGTTACAGTGGATTTGACGTTCAGTGCGCGTTTGACATTTCGTTTCTGTGTTCGCAAGGAGCAAGAAATTTATTTTAGTTTCAGCTGTGACTGAACTTGTTCTGCAACACATTGAAATTGATTGCTATATGTTTATGTCACTTCTACTGTTTTGTGTATTTTTCTGCGGGTTTTTCGGTTGGTGGGTCTTACGGTAAATATGCCACTTGATCGAGGCTTACTGTAAGCGGTCTGTAGGTGCAAATTTTCTTAATTTGGAAATTTGCTAGTGACAATTGGTCGCTATTGATGTTAGCTGTGATGTAATTGTACTTAACGTTGTTTTTGTAATATTTTGTCTGTTTTTCAGTTTTGATTGTCGATTTGTTTTGTTTGTATTCTGTAGGTCTCTCCTTTCTTGTGTATTTCTCTACACATTTTTGGTTAAAACAGTGTTGCCATTTGTATTGTTTTGTATTTTTGTCTTTGTGTTTTTTTTTTTTTGGTTGTACTACATTACTGTCATGCACAGTCTACATACACATACTTGGTCATGTTTTGATATTATTGATAAGGTAGACTCTTCATATAGAGTTTGTTAAATAATATTATATAAGATATTTATACAAGTTCTTTGATAAAAGACTTGTTATCTACAAAGATTGAGACAGTAAAATAAAGTGAAGTGAGTATACAAGTCTAGCATTTCAGACTTGTCTCCCATTGAAGTGGGATAAGGTAATTTATTTAATTTTTTTTTCAGGTTTCTGATCTCATTAGACAGAATGTCTACATTGGATTTCTTCATCCAGCAAGGGTTGACCCTTGGTAAGTCTGGTAAAGAATTGGAAGAATATTCATCTGCTCAATTCGCCATTGCATTAAAGTCAGAAGAAAAGAAACAAAAAAGAGGAAATTAAATTGAAAGCAGAAGCTGAACTAAAGAAGCTAGAAGCGGAGAATAGAAGATTAGAACTTGAAGAAAGAAGGTATCAAAGAGAGGCTGAGGAGAGAAAAGCTCAAGCTGCTGCTGAGGAGAGGAAAGCTCAAGCTGCAGCTGATGAAAGAAAATTCCAGATGGAAATAGAAGACAAAAAACTTCAAGCTGCTGCAGAGGAAAAAAAACTTCAAGCTGCTGCAGAGGAAAAAAAACTTCAAGCTGCTGCAGAGGAAAAAAAACTTCAAGCTGCTGCTGAGGCTGAAATTAGAAAAATGGAACATGAGGAAAGAAAACAGAAGATGGAACTTGATGAAAAACTCGCAATTTTGGAGTTAGAGAAATTGAAATTGGCGAGTACGGGTGCTCAGCAAACAACTTCGAGTACGACAAAGGAGTTTGTTAGTAGGATTAAATTGCCTCATTTCAATCCTTTAAAGGATGACGTAGCAGATTATCTAGATAGATTCCAATTTTTGTGCGATACGCATAACATAAAAAAGGAAAAATATGTTGAACAACTGATGCCATTTTTTACAGGTGACACAGTGACTACTCTTATGACAATAGACGAACATGAGAGGACTAATTATGATGTTGTCAGGGCAGCATTACTAAAGAAATACCAATTAAAACAAGAAGACTATCGTCTTCGTTTTAGGACAATGTTGCCAGAAAATGGAGTAGATTTCTCTGATTTTGTTACAAAGATACGTCGTACATTTACACGATGGGTTGAGTTGTCTCAGATTGAGAAAACATATGAAGGTCTAATGGACTTATTATTGCGAGATAAGGTTTTGTCATCTGTTAATGATTCTTTTCTTGCATTCCTTCATGAGCGTAAGCCTAAAAACTTAAAAGAAATGGAGGAATACTGTTGTCAGTATGCCACAGCACATCCCCATGCTACAGTTAGCAATTCTAAAGTGAAAGAAGGGTTGCCAGCTGCTTCGGCAACACCATATGGCCCTAATTTCAGAAAAAAATTTCAGGGTGCTCAACAAAATTGGAATAGGGGAAGTAATCAAAATTACACTCAGAAGCGGAGTAATCCAACACATGATGGTTCTTCGTCTATGCAGTGGAGACAAGATGGTAGTTCTCGTAATTTTAGTGGTAATAATTTGAGACACTTTCGTAAAGACTATCCAAATAATAACTATTCAAATTTTCGAGGTAATCATTCTCGACGTCAAGATTATGACGATGGTGAATTTAGAAACCGGGATTCAAACCGGAATGATGAGTACAATAGACAATATGATCACAATTACAGGGGAAATGATAATCGAAATAATTACAGGGGAAATGATAGTCAAAATAACTACAGGGGAAATGATAGTCGAAATAATTACAGGGGAAATGATAATCGAGGTAGACCTAGGTTTAACAAAAAAAGACCTTACCAACAGGCAAACTCTGCGCAACAAGAGTTTGATGGAGTCTGTAATACAGTAAATGATAGTGGTAACTCTAGGGCTATCACTGGTTGTGCTTTCGATTTTGGGAGAGCAACTGAATGCCCCCAATGCTTAACATTGTTCGATTCATCGACTGTATCTACGCTAAGTTGTGGTCACCCTCTTCCTGCTCTACCTGCTACAGTTGCGCATGATGGGAGAGGATCTCTCATCTTACATAAAGGTCTAATAAATGATAGGCTAGTCTCAGTACTTTTCGATTCGGGATGTACTACCGTCGGGGTTAAGGAGTCTCTGATAGATCCTTGCTGTGCCACGGGAAAAACAATCAAATGTGTTACATTTGGTGGTACTATGGAAAGCTATCCTACTGCTATTATTAGGATTGACACTCCTTTCTTCACAGGAGATGTCCATGCATGTCTTCTTCCTAATCCTATTGCGGATCTTATAATCGGTCGTATTCATGGGGTTAAGGAATGCACCCCGCAACAAATTTCTAGTTGGGAAGAAAAAAACATTCAAACGGTCAATGCAGTGGTGACAAGAGCTCAAGCTCTTAATCCCCCAACTTCATCTGATAATAGTAATGAAGTTGATAGCCAAGACGAGCACTTGGTGATTTCCCATGACTCGTTTGTTAAACGTCAAGAAGAGGATCCTTCTTTGAAGAAATACTTCCTTCTTGCAAAGAAAGGGGATCCCAATCAAAATACGAATCACAAATCGTATATCACTATGAAGAATGGTATATTGGTACGAATGGTACAACACTCGGACAAGTCTATGCACTCGCAAATTCTTGTGCCTAAGTGTATGAGAGCCTTAATTCTTCGGCATGCACACGATTCTCAGTGTGCGGGACACATGGGTTTTTCCAGAACTAAAACTAGAGTCCTTGCGTCATTCTTTTGGCCATTCGTGAATAAAGACATCCGAATTTATTGCCGATCTTGCAAAATTTGTCAAGAGGTCAAGTCTAGGGGTCCGAGACATGCTGCTCCTATTCAGGCTGCAGATATTCCGATTCGGCCGTTTCAGAAAATGGCTATAGACATCATTGGTCCGTTCAAAATTAAGTCAGCCAGAGGACACCAATTTATCCTCACTTGCGTGGACATGTGCACGCGTTGGCCAGAGGCTATTCCTCTGAAGAGCATATCAACTGTCGATATCGCTGATGCTCTTTGGCTCGTATTTTCTCGTCTGGGATTCCCCGGAGAAATACTGTCGGATCACGGCACTCAGTTAATTTCGGACGTTATGTCTCAGGTAATGGCTACGCTAGACATTAAAAGGTCTCTCAGTAGTATTTATCATCCAATGTCCAATGGATTGGTAGAACGTCTTAACAGGACACTAAAGAACTTACTTGGCAAGATAACGGAGGATCATCCTGAAGATTGGGACAGGGTTTTACCTGCAGTCCTCTTTGCCTATAGAGAGGTTCCCAACGAGCATACAGGGTTTTTTCTTTCGAACTTGTCTTTGGCGCGCAACCGCGCGGGCCAATGTCCTTGTTACACGATTTGATAACTTCCGATAATATTGACGATGATACACAATCGTCATATGAATATGTTATAGCTCTTAGAGAAAAGATTATCGAATCGTGCAGGTTAGCAACTTCATCTTCCGAATTTGCGAAAGAAAAAGCTAGGCGATTTGCTAATAAGAAAAGACGCCTACGTCAACTTTGTCCTGGAGACAAAGCATATGTCTTACTGCCCTCAAGAGAGAATAGACTTCTCATTTCTTGGAAGGGTCCATACACTATAGTCTCGAAAATTTCTGATGTCGACTATATTGTCGATGTGGATGGAAGGCATAAAACCTTCCATATAAATATGTTAACAGAGTTTATTGAACGTCCAGACTATTTACAGCCTATTTTCCAGGCGACGGACGACTCTCCAGTTCAACATGGTCACATCTCATCCCTGTCCGTTATACAGGATGAGGAAACTATTTTTTCTGACGTGAACTTACCTCTTCCTACGATTCCACTTATTTCAACGGAATCGTGGAGAGACGTTACAGTCTCTTCTAACTTGTCTTTTGAGGAACAACGTCAAGTATCCTCTACGTTACAATCATATCAGGATGTCCTTACCGACATTCCTGGACACACAGATGTCATAGAACATGACATCATACTTACTGATCGTAATCCGATCAGAGTAAGACCATACCCAATACCTATTCATTTTCAAGCACAAGTCGAGAAAGAATTGGATGAAATGATTCAACTACAAATAATTGAACCATCCACTTCAGCTTATTCTTCGTCGATAGTTATTGTTCGAAAGAAAGACAATAACATACGTCTTTGCGTTGATTATCGCAAATTAAATCAAGTTACGAAGTTCGATGCTGAACCTATGCCGTTATTAGATGATCTACTTATTAGACTTTCTAAAGCTAAATTCTTTACTAAACTAGACTTGTCGAAAGGTTATTGGCAAGTCCCATTGACGGAACACGCCAAACCTCTCACTGCTTTTTCGACACCTAGGGGTCTGTTTCAATGGAATTTTATGCCTTTCGGGCTTATGAACGCCCCAGCGACTTTCGTGCGCATGATGCGACGAATTCTATCAGATCGTGCAGATGTCATTGCATATTTAGACGACATCTGTCTTTTCAGCGATACTTGGGAAGAACACTATGTGGGTCTGAAGGAATTGCTATCTACTCTACGTGAGCATAGTTTGACTGCTAAACCCTCTAAAGCTTTTGTTGGGTTTAGTGAAATTTCCTTCCTAGGTCATCGAGTTGGTCATGGTCTGTTGAAGACAGAGGACCAAAACATTTCAAAGATATTAAATATCTCGGTTCCGAAGACAAAAAAGCAAGTGCGTAGTCTCTTGGGATTGATACAATTCTATGGAAGATTCATTGAGAATCTGTCCTCCATTATGGCACCACTTTCAACGTTATTGAAAAAAGGTTCTCCTAATATGGTGCGTTGGTCCCAAGAATGCCAATCTTCATTGGATCAGGTTAAGAATTTGTTCTCATCTCATCCTATCTTAAGACTACCGACGATTGATAAGACTTTTGTCCTTCGTAGTGATGCCTCTTCCACTGGCATTGGAGCGGCACTAATGCAGGAATATTCAGGAACTCTGCATCCTGTAATGTATATTTCTAGGAAGCTGAATGCGGCAGAAAGGAATTACTCGGTTTTGGACCGTGAATTGTTGGCTATGGTTTGGTCCATTCTTAAGCTACAAAGGTTCCTTCTGGGCGCGCATTTCTTTATGGAAACCGACCAAAAAGCTCTTACGGCTATGCAAAGTAAGGATTTGAAGAGCTCGAGATCTACTCGTTATGCTATTGCTCTTCAGCCTTTCCATTTCACGGTGCGAGCTATCCGTGGTTCGGATAATGTGATGGCGGACATATTGTCTAGATGCCCACATGATTCCAGTTAAATCTTGTGTCCTAGTTTTTCCTGATATATTTTCAGACTTGGGTCTGTCCTTAATATCATAATATGTTGTAATACAAATGTATTTGGATGATGTTTAGATAATTTAACAAATTTCATTTTGTCCATCCATCAGTGATATGTTGCTAAAATAGCATTGACATTTGTATATTGCTATGATTATATTATTTAGTAATGTTTGATATATGATTGGTATTGCCAGCAACTTAGGTTTCTTGAATGGTATCCCTTAGTTTGTTTGGCTTAAAGGAAATATTTTCTCCTATGTTGGGAGATGATTTGTACCCTCTTCTATTGTACCTGATATTAAGTTCATTGTTTGCATGAGCACAGAAGTGATACTGGTGCTATCTTGCTCATGAACATATTAAAAAAAAAAAAAAAATTGCAGGGGCATTTTTTTTTTTTTACAGGGGGGTGGTAGTAATGTTGCTGTCATTTTCGACGGAGTCATCTGTCAAGTTATTTGCTTATGTTTGTATCATAAGTATAATTGTGTCTTTACCTGCGATGTCAGGTTGATTAGGGGTTGTCTTCCCTTGTTTATTCATTCATTGTGTTTGACCTTTAGGGTCAGAGGTTGACAGTTCGGCGTGGGCCTATGGGAAGGTTTTTTAAGCGGGGGTGAGATATACTTCCGGGAAGCCGGGAGGTCCTGTTTTTCTGAAGGGACCAAGAGTCCATTGTTTTTCGGGGAGAATCTTCGAAGTAACTGCTATGGCAGTTTTCCCCAGTGAATCTCTGTGCGTCGGGATGACGACAGAATTCCTTGTGTAGTTCTGAGGATTCATTTACCAGGTAATACCGACCTTTATGCATTATTACGCTTTTCGGTGGCAGAACATGTAAAGGATTACCTAGGGTGAACAGCAGCTCACTGATCCGCCATTTCAGAACTTATATATTTGTGCTCGAGGTAGCCATCCAAGACTGTTAGTCTTATATTGTCCAGAAATCCAGTGACGAAGATATATTGTGGGAGCCGCAGATTGGCGGAACTTCTATCTACAATAAGTATTACTGCAGGGTTGGTGATAACCTATTTAACAGAAGTACACGGCCGACGTTAGGACGAGGCCTGTGCTTCCGGCTATTATACTACAGCCTGATATGTGCAATTGGCAGGGAGTGCCAAGTTGCACCTGTGTGTCAAGGTAACTAAGGCATCTGACGCGTTTAGTCAGAGACGCCAAGGGCGACGCTACGAACTGTCATTATTGAAGAACTTTGCTATTGACCATGCACGTCTATTCTGATGTTTACCTTTTTGAATGCCAAATGTATACCTATCGATGTCAGGTCAGCATGACCTTGTTACACTGACTGTTCCTGTTGATATTATGTGTGTTCCCGTCAATAAATGTCTTGAAACATGCCTGCAGTGTCAAAGCATCCTTGATTACTGCATGTGAGAGTATGGGTTGCAGGATCTACATCTATACGAGCCTAAACACATTCGCGTCTTCATTCGCACCCACACTCAACTCATCATACGCTCGCACCACACATCTAACAACATGTAAACTGTCTTGGGCCAGTGATCACCTCAACAAGAAAAAAAAGGCAGTTACAACCATACATACCATACATTACTTCATTACACAGACTTGACATTTCTCTGTCCAAAAGGGTCAATCTTATCGGTAATGGTACACTAAATGTGTATTACTATTGTATGAGATTCATGTGAATCGTACTTTTTTTTTATCTGTGCACTTTTTTCTTTGCCATTTTGACTGTTGGTATTTCCCGAAAAAATCAACGTGTCAATTTTGTTTTCTTAGTTCAACGCGTCTATTAACAACTTAGTTGTTTTTTACCATCAGAAAAATTAGACCCGCCAGAACAAAAGAAAATTTATTTGTATTTATTACACATTTCATTTTACATGCTAACGATTTTTCAACACCATTCTTAGAAAGAATCAAACCCACTATTTCTTCTGTTTAGTGCTCCGGTTGAGGAATTGGCTCAGGGCCAACATCCCGTGTTTCATAATCACAGTAGTTACGGAAACAGTAACTAATGAACAAGCTATGTTACGGGATGGACATCCGGAGTCTGAGGCTTATGTTTCCTTCTGTCTTATGGACTCTCTACTTTTCCTTCTGTCTTTATATTCTCTCTACTTTTCCTTTTGTCTTATGGTCTCTCTACTTTTCCTTCTGTCTTGGTCTCTCTACTTTTCCTTCTGTCTTATAGTATCTCTACTTTTCCTTCTGTCTTATGGTATCTCTACTTTTCCTTCTGTCTTGGTCTCTCTACTTTTCCTTCTGTCTTATGGTATCTCTACTTTTCCTTCTGTCTTATGGTCTCTCTACTTTTCCTTCTGTCTTATGGCCTCTCTACTTTTCCCTCTGCCTTATGGTCTCTCTCTCTCTACTTTTCCTTCTGTCTTATGGTCTCTCTACTTTTCCTTCTGTCTTATGGTCTCTCTCTCTACTTTTCCTTCTGTCTTATGGTCTCTCTACTTTTCCTTCTGTCTTTTGGTCTCTCTACTTTTCCTTCAGTCTTATGGTCTCTCTACTGTTCCTTCTGTCTTATGCTCTCTCTACTTTTCCTTCTGTCTTATGGTCTCTCTACTTTTCCTTCTGTATTATGGTCTCTCCACTTTTCCTTCTGTCTTATGCTCTCTCTCCCTCTCTCTCTCTCTCTACTTTTTCCTTCTGTCTTATGGTCTCTCTACTTTTCCTTCTGTCTTATGGTCTCTCTACTTTTCCTTCTGTCTTATGGTCTCTCTACTTTTTCTTCTGTTTTGGTCTCTCTACTTTTGCTTCTGTCTTGGTCTTGTTGATAGAACTACCAAGAAGCCCTTTTTTTCTAGAATCACCAGAGTACAAAGAACACATGTTCAGCAACCATTTTTGTCTGGTCCATATTTACACTCATCGGTAGGTCCTATCTATCGTCGTCTGAAAGTGCTGAATATTTTAAAAAGTTAAAATGTTGCTTTAATTCTTTCTCTTTTTCTCTCCTCTCTCTCTCTCTCTCTCTCTCTCTCTCTCTCTCTCTCTCTCTCTCTCTCTCTCTCTCTCTCTCTCTCTCTCTCTCTCTCTCTCTCTCTCTCTCTCTCTCGTGTTAATTGAAAACGTTAATGAACATAAAACTCTAGGTATAATCGTTGACCAGCATCTAAACTGGAACTCACATGTACATGCACTAACCAAGCAAACGGCACAGAAAGGGGGGAGGGGTCTCTGTAGGGACAGAGAAAGAACAGGCCTACTGCACCGAATACTTGTTAGTGGACAAAGAGTCCAGATATTTTAGTTGATCTTTTCTGTACATTATCTTGTCCTCATTTTCAAAGACCTGTCCAAAAGGTATGGCTGGACAGGCAGATTAAATTGTACAGAAAAAATATTCATTTTAAAGAAAAACTTAACCCCTGGTTTTATTCACTTCCTCATAGAAAATTAAAGTGTTTTTGTGTTGTGTACCATCATTTCATTTCTCCCCTAGACACTAGGTACATCATACACCAGACACTAGAGCCAAAATAGTGACCGTGTGAGATCTAGGGAGGTAGCGTTAGGTTCCCTGCACATAATTCATCATCATCATCATTTATAGAGTCAGGGGCCTACATGTGCTTGACCTCACACGGTTAATACATACACGGATTTCATTCTTTTAGGATACCATCATAACCTCCCCAGCAAATCAAACTTTGCTACACGCCTACTAAAGAAATTCGCATGAAAAGGCAAATTAAATCTCCATGGATCACACATGAAGTTCTTGACGCTATGAGGCAAAGAGATAGAGCGCATAAAAATAAGGATATCACTACATATCGGACTGTAAGAAATAAAGTACATTACTTAATTCGCAGAGAAAAGAAAAACTACTTTAGAAATTTAGTTCAGAGTAAAACAAACAGTAAAGAGATATGGAAGGCAATCAACACTTAGTGAACAAACGAAATTTTCCAGACCCACATACTCCCAATACGCCACTTACTTGTACAGACTACAGCAATCATTTTCAGGCAGACATCAACAATATAAAATCCACCATTCCGTCTTCCCCTTGTGACTTAAGCAAATTATCAACGTTCTGCGAGAACAAATGTACTAAAACAATTCCACCCGAGATCCCTTTTATAACAGTTAACGAAGTTTATAACTATATTACTGGCCTTAAAGATAATAACTCATCGGGACTTGATGGAATCAGTAATCGAATACTGCGCTTTGCCGCACCTGCCATTAGTGATTCACTGACATACATATATAATCAATATATCGCAAGGAGTTATTTTCCACCTGCTTTTAAAAGCGCTAAAGTATATCCACTTCTCAAAGCAGGTTCATCTGATAGTAGTAATCTTGGTAACTATAGGCCCATCTCTCTTATATCGTCGCTGTCCAAACCACTGGAAAAGCACATCCACAGAACAACACTACAACACCTAGTCAATAATGACTTGCTAATCGGCAGTCAGTCGGGGTTTAGACCAAAGCATTCATGCCACGCAGCCTTAACAAAGATGATAGACAATTGGCACCTAAACATCAATAACGATAATATATGTGGAGCAATATTTGTAGACTTCAAAAAAGCATTTGATATGATAGATCACTTTATTTTAATCAGAAAATTAGAAACAATGAAAGTAAATATTAAGCTGGTAAAGTTAATTAAATCGTTCCTGTCAGACAGAAAACAAATAGTCTCTTACAATAATTCCTTGTCGAACACAACCGTTCGTTGTCAATACAGGTGTTCCCCAGGGCTCTATTCTCGGCCCTCTTCTCTTTACCGTATACATTAATGATCTTCCTCTATACCTCAAACACTCATCATGTGACCTGTTTGCCGATGACTGTACTGTCTATACTAGTGATAAAAGTTGCACCACACAAGAACAATCTTTACAAAACGATACACATAATCTTATTAAGTGGAGCAACGAGAATCGCATGCAAATAAATATTAGTAAAACAAAATGTATGTTAATATCAACCAGACAAAAACTACAAAACTTGCAGAAAACAACACTTCAGCTCTTCATTGGAACATCACTAATTGAAAACGTAAATGAACACAGAACTCTAGGTATCACCGTTGACCAACACCTAAGTTGTAACTCACATGTACATGCACTCACAAAGCAAACAGCACAAAAAGTTTACCAATTAGCCAAAATTAACCATTTCCTGGATGAGGAGGCAAGGAAAAAGTTCTACATATCTCATATACAAACGCATCTAGACTATTGTTCCACAATCTGGGATGGTTGTTCAGTCTCCAACACAAAAAGGCTCCACTCGCTTCAAAAACGCGCAAAGCGCCTTGTTGCTGATAAACACCAATCACATTGTATAGATTTATATAATTATCTTCAAATATTACCCCTCAGGAAGCGCTTCCTATTTAACAAAGGGAAATTTATTCACAAAATCCTGTCACAGAATGCTACAAAGCATCTTTGGCCGCTTTTAAAATATAATGAAAGACGTAGTCAGCGCTTAAACAAATTACAGGTAACCAAGCCCAGGCTAGACCTATTTAAGACTAGTTGGCTTACTCAGCTGCTCATCTTTGGAACAATCTTCCCAATGACCTGAAAAACACGCACAGTCCTTACTCATACAATCGTATACTGTTCAAATACTTTATGAGTGCTGATTATATGCCACCCTAACTGATTGTGTTGTACTTTTATCTAATATACTATATGGAGACGCTGATGATCTAGTTTTCATTACAATATACTTATTCTTAATATTATATTCTTAATAACTTATATTCTTAATTTTATGATCAGGTACTGCTAATGTATGCTGTTATACTTCCTTGTAATGTTGCACTGCCCTTACATTAATACTTTCAGTACGCTGGAGAATGTTTGAGTAACAGTAATAAAAGATGAGCAAGAGAAAGGAAGAATGCAAGAGGGGACTAAGCCCGATTTTCAACCCTTCGCAAATTAATTGCTTTCGTAAATGTCTATCTAGCTATCTACCTAGTCTGATTCTGGTCTTGAGTTTGGGACGCAAAGACAACGAGGAAAGTAACTGTTTACCCCACCTCATCTTGATGAACCTAAAAAAAGTCCCTGGGTCATTCAGTTGCACACCGTTTGAAAATTTCACGAGTTCTTATAACATACTTCTGAATATGTCTCAAATCACTAATTTACTGTACGAAGAATTCGATTTTTATGTCTTGTTGTTGTTGTTTTATTTTTTTCATGTTTATTTTTATTTACTTTATTCTTAAATTCATTATTATTATTATTTTTTTTTAATTATTTTTTTTAAAACGTACTTTAATTATGATGATTATTGTAATATTACTTTTATAATGATAAATGCCTTAATTATGCTTAAAGTAAATGTGAGGATGAAAGAATATAGTAGGCCTATACATGACGAGAGAGAGGAAGGGCAGAATGTCAGACGGGCCTGCGTGCCCAATTCTTAACCCTTTGAAAATAAAGTTCGTTCGTTCGTTCTCTCTCTCTCTCTCTCTCTCTCTCTCTCTCATTTTTGAAATTAATATATAAAATAAGTTTATACGATATTACTAAAATTCACACGAAAGAAATTTTAGTTATTTATTGCCGTCATTACTTCCCTTATATAGGTGGTAATTTCCCTTCGTTCCTAGTTTGTTTGTTTGGTTTTGTTTTTTTTGTTTTTTGTTTTTTTTTTTTGTTTTTTTTTTTGGGCGGGGGGGGGTCCGCTCCAAGCATATGATTATGCTACAAAGTTTTTATTATGCAAAGCCACACAGACAAAGCACCTAAAGAAACGACTGTGGTAACATGATCGTAAGTGAATGTAGAGGTATCATGCGTGCATGTATAGAAACCATGAGTGTACAAGACCCATGAGGGAATGTATAGGAACCATGAGTGAATGTAGACGAACCATGATCGCATGTACAGAAATCATGAGTGTACAAGAACCATGAGCGAATGTAGAGAAACCATATGTAGAGGAACCATTAGTGCAAACAGAGGGACATTGAGTGCATGTAGAGAAACCATGAAAGCACGTAGAGAAACCATGAGTGCATGTAGAGAAACCATGAGAGTATGTAGAGAAACCATGAGTACCTGTAGAGGGACCATGAGTGCATGTAGAGGAACTATGTGTAAAGATAAAGTATATGTGCATGTATAGAAACCATGAGTGTACAAGAACCATGAGGGAATGTATAGGAAACTTGAGTGAATGTAGACGAACCATGATCGCATGTACAGAAATCATGAGTGTACAAGAACCATGAGCGAATGTAGAGAAACCATATGTAGAGGAACCATTAGTGCAAACAGAGGGACATTGAGTGCATGTAGAGAAACCATGAGAGCACGTAGAGAAACCATGAGTGCATGTAGAGAAACCATGAGAGCATGTAGAGAAACCATGAGTACATGTAGAGGGACCATGAGTGCATGTAGAGGAACTATGTGTGAAGATAAAGTAACCATGAGTGAATGTAGAGAAACCATGATTGCGTGTAGAGAAACCATGAATGCATGTAGAAACCCTGAGTGCATGTAGAGAAACCATGAATGCATGTAGAGAAACCCTGACTGCATGTAGAGAAACCATGAGTGCATGTAGAGGAATGTGGCGAGAGGTTTTATTTGGCTCTTGGATCAGTATAGTACTGACAATTACAGAAATAGAATTTCTGCAGAAAATGGTGAAGTCCCAGTGTCTGAGAGGACTACTGGTATCACAAATTAGTTACGGCTGTGAATGTTCTGATCTCGAAACAATAGTAGAGAGGAGACTGACATAAAGCGCCACCTCCGCTGTGTAACTAACTGTGATATTAAAAAAACAAGGAAACAGATTTTGCTTAACAATGATAAAATTGACAAGGCTTCAAATACAATTTCCTAAGTATTTATTTAGTATATACACTATCTACTCTTGTGCTGAAGGGTGAATGTTGAAAAAAATGGGATGTAATGGAATTGTAAGTTTACATGTGATTTACAAATATTTATTTTATATATATAAATATTTTACAACAAGTTTTCCAATTATAGGAACAAAAAAATTATATCAGCTGTGCTGTTAATTAAGAATATAACACTTATCAGCTATGCTGTTAATTTTGTCTCTTGCTATGCTAATTCACTTTCTCATCACTGACAGTTTCTATGCTCACAATGCTGACAGAAATGGTACTAATGTGTACTCATCTCTCTTAAGTCTGTTCTTCTTTGTTTGGTTCACACAACAACGGCAGAGTATCGTTCCTTTAGCCCACCCAAGACTGAGGGGGACCAAAGATGTAGAGTCTGGTCAACCTCTATGCTCCTGCGGAGTTCCAGGCAGCGGGATTGACTCGAACATACGATCTCAGTTTTTATGACACGACTGAAACCTGTAACAAAGCAAAAATAGGGGCTAATTTCTGTCCTCAAGCCCACTTATTTCTAATGTGGATGAAATGAGCGTGTGCCTCAGTGTTTGCATGTAGGATGAATGACAACATGGCTCAGTATGATTTAGCAATAGCGAGACAAGACAGGTGTCTACTTGCAAAGCATTCTTTCTGATAAACTAATACATGGATACAGTCAATAATATAAATTCAATGCATCAATAATATAAATTCAATATATGAATACATTCAATACATGAATACATTCAATACATGAATACATCCCATAATATAAATTCAAGACATCCAATAATATGTACATTTAGGTGATACAACCATTTCCTTCCCCCTATAATATACCAGGCCCTCTCTGACGAGTGCTATACAAGCTGGTAACATATATCCTAACAATAACGTTATGTTCTTATGATAGGAGTATATGAGACGAGGACTGTTTGGTGATATATCAGGTTGGAGTTATAAGAGACAATAGATTGGAGTTAGATGCGACAATAGATTGAGTCCTAACAAGGACTGTTTTGGTTATATAGCAGTTGGTCTTATCTGAGATAATAGACAAGTTATAGGAGACAATAGGTTGAGTCCTAACAAGGACTGTTTTGGTTATATGGCAGTTGGTCTTATCTGAGATAATAGACAAGTTATAGGAGACACTAGGTTGAGTCCTAACAAGGACTGTTTTGGTTATATGGCAGTTGGTCTTATCTGAGATAATAGACAAGTTATAGGAGACAATAGGTTGAGTCCTAACAAGGACTGTTTTGGTTATATGGCAGTTGGTCTTATCTGAGACAATAGACTGAAATCATGTGAAACAATAGATTGGAGTTAGATGCGACAATAGATTGAAGTATGAGTCCTATTAGCCTACGTCTATTCAATCATAATAGGAAATACAATCATTATACTTAATTTCCCCAAGATACAATCAGTAACCTGATAGGTAGTATAAATAACACACAACAAATACCATTATAGACCTGCGGAAAGCCTATTTTCCTAAAGGTTATCGTAAACATATTTACCCTCTAAGATTCAAACAGCCAGTTTTTGACGCGACTTAGCGAAGTAGGATGCAGGTCGATGCCCTCAGGTAAGCTCTAAATCAAGGTGACAGCTTCTTCCTCTTCAGTCGGTCGGTATCTCTGGCGTCGTCTCGGTGATGTGTGATTATGCATAAAATCCGCCCGATTATATAGGTAGGTGAATTCTTAAGCAAGGCTTTCGGTTGGTTCCTGGCGGAGCAAGCTGATTGGTTTCCTCCGGTTTCGTCTTTTGCTCGTACAGCCTAATTTTATTCTTCCTCTACGTCTCTTACCATGTGTATACCAGAACACGGACTGCCTTGTAATGTTTTCAGCTGATTTTTCTCAGTGTGTGTTCTATTCTATGTCAGCCTCTTCTCGCCTCTTGTTCCACTTGTATTAACTTACAGAGCTTTTTTAGGTAATAACCGGAAGGCTGCAGAGATGCATGCCTCTTGTCTCCATTTCTTTTCTTGCAAACTATAGATTCGATTATGAAATCGATGACATCTACCAACTAGAAGTAGAATTCAATGGACTCTGACAAAACAGCTTGACGATTTTAATGTTGCCGAGCACCTGGCTCTGCTTGTTTCATAACCGTTATTAGATGCCTGACATAATGAGAATTGGAATCAATTTGTTGCTGCCATACAAGACGCCACCAGGCGTGATGGCCACTGACTGCTTTGACGGTCGGCGGTTATGGATCAAAGAAGAAGATAATGAGAATACTTTATGACAGGTCAAAGCAACTGGTTCTGAAATTACACCAGTCGCAGCTAGACCAACCGAGACAGTGTAATTACCAGCGGGAATCACCTCACCTACAGTCGCTACCTTCACCAGCACTACTCGCAACTGCCTCATGCAATGCTTATATCCTCACATCATCACCACGACAACTACACCAACCGCAGTAACTGTGAGCAGTACCATTACGTGTCGGATGGTGAAAACGTACCGTCGTCGCCAATGACGTCACCATCATCTAACCAAAAACAGAATGATACATCGCCGTCTCGGCACCTATCTTTAACCCCAACACCACCACCATCATCACAGACTGTTGCATCATCTACTACCATGCGCTACTCTGTTGCGAGCCCATCCGGAGATGAGCGACATACAGAAAACTCTGCCCCATCTTTGGACACCTGTACAGATTACAGGTACTGTTTCCAACATTTTATTGATGTATTTTATTTCATTGCTTTTTTTTTTTAATTACTGAAAAAAACTCCTGTTCAACCACTAACGGGTTATAATTAACTTATATTGTGTCAATAATTGTAGATAACAAAAACTCCTGTTCAACCACTAACGGGTTATAATTCACTGATATTGTGTCAATAATTGTAGATAACAAAAACTCCTGTTCAACCACTAACGGGTTATAATTCACTGATATTGTGTCAATAATTGTAGATAACAAAAACTCCTGTTCAACCACTAACGGGTTATAATTCACTGATATTGTGTCAATAATTGTAGATAACAAAAACTCCTGTTCAACCACTAACGGGTTATAATTCACTGATATTGTGTCAATAATTGTAGATAACAAAAACTCCTGTTCAACCACTAACGGGTTATAATTCACTGATATTGTGTCAATAATTGTAGATAACAAAAACTCCTGTTCAACCACTAACGGGTTATAATTCACTGATATTGTGTCAATAATTGTAGATAACAAAAACTCCTGTTCAACCACTAACGGGTTATAATTCACTGATATTGTGTCAATAATTGTAGATAACAAAAACTCCTGTTCAACCACTAACGGGTTATAATTCACTGATATTGTGTCAATAATTGTAGATAACAAAAAACTCCTGTTCAACCACTAACGGGTTATAATTCACTGATATTGTGTCAATAATTGTAGATAACAAAAACTCCTGTTCAACCACTAACGGGTTATAATTCACTGATATTGTGTCAATAATTGTAGATAACAAAAACTCCTGTTCAACCACTAACGGGTTATAATTCACTGATATTGTGTCAATAATTGTAGATAACAAAAAACTCCTGTTCAACCACTAACGGGTTATAATTCACTGATATTGTGTCAATAATTGTAGATAACAAAAACTCCTGTTCAACCACTAACGGGTTATAATTCACTGATATTGTGTCAATAATTGTAGATAACAAAAACTCCTGTTCAACCACTAACGGGTTATAATTCACTGATATTGTGTCAATAATTGTAGATAACAAAAACTCCTGTTCAACCACTAACGGGTTATAATTCACTGATATTGTGTCAATAATTGTAGATAACAAAAACTCCTGTTCAACCACTAACGGGTTATAATTCACTGATATTGTGTCAATAATTGTAGATAACAAAAACTCCTGTTCAACCACTAACGGGTTATAATTCACTGATATTGTGTCAATAATTGTAGATAACAAAAACTCCTGTTCAACCACTAACGGGTTATAATTCACTGATATTGTGTCAATAATTGTAGATAACAAAAACTCCTGTTCAACCACTAACGGGTTATAATTCACTGATATTGTGTCAATAATTGTAGATAACAAAAACTCCTGTTCAACCACTAACGGGTTATAATTCACTGATATTGTGTCAATAATTGTAGATAACAAAAACTCCTGTTCAACCACTAACGGGTTATAATTCACTGATATTGTGTCAATAATTGTAGATAACAAAAACTCCTGTTCAACCACTAACGGGTTATAATTCACTGATATTGTGTAGATAACAAAAACTCCCGTTCAACCACTAATTGGTTATAATTCACTGATATTGTGTCAATAATTGTAGATAACAAAAACTCCTGTTCAACCACTAACGGGTTATAATTCACTGATATTGTGTCAATAATTGTAGATAACAAAAACTCCTGTTCAACCACTAACGGGTTATAATTCACTGATATTGTGTCAATAATTGTAGATAACAAAAAACTCCTGTTCAACCACTAACGGGTTATAATTCACTGATATTGTGTCAATAATTGTAGATAACAAAAACTCCTGTTCAACCACTAACGGGTTATAATTCACTGATATTGTGTCAATAATTGTAGATAACAAAAACTCCTGTTCAACCACTAACGGGTTATAATTCACTGATATTGTGTCAATAATTGTAGATAACAAAAACTCCTGTTCAACCACTAACGGGTTATAATTCACTGATATTGTGTCAATAATTGTAGATAACAAAAATGGTCACTGATATTGTGTCAATAATTGTAGATAACAAAAACTCCTGTTCAACCACTCACGGGTTATAATTCACTGATATTGTGTCAATAATTGTAGATAACAAAAACTCCTGTTCAACCACTAACGGGTTATAATTCACTGATATTGTGTCAATAATTGTAGATAACAAAAACTCCCGTTCAACCACTAACGGGTTATAATTCACTGATATTGTGTCAATAATTGTAGATAACAAAAACTCCTGTTCAACCACTAACGGGTTATAATTCACTGATATTGTGTCAATAATTGTAGATAACAAAAACTCCCGTTCAACCACTAACGGGTTATAATTCACTGATATTGTGTCAATAATTGTAGATAACAAAAACTCCTGTTCAACCACTAACGGGTTATAATTCAGTGATATTGTGTCAATAATTGTAGATAACAAAAACTCCCGTTCAACCACTAACGGGTTATAATTCACTGATATTGTGTCAATAATTGTAGATAACAAAAACTCCCGTTCAACCACTAACGGGTTATAATTCACTGATATTGTGTCAATAATTGTAGATAACAAAAACTCCCGTTCAACCACTAACGGGTTATAATTCACTGATATTGTGTCAATAATTGTAGATAACAAAAACTCCAGTTCAACCACTAACGGGTTATAATTCACTGATATTGTGTCAATAATTGTAGATAACAAAAACTCCTGTTCAACCACTAACGGGTTATAATTCACTGATATTGTGTCAATAATTGTAGATAACAAAAACTCCTGTTCAACCACTAACGGGTTATAATTCACTGATATTGTGTCAATAATTGTAGATAACAAAAACTCCCGTTCACCACTAACGGGTTATAATTCACTGATATTGTGTCAATAATTGTAGATAACAAAAACTCCCGTTCAACCACTAACGGGTTATAATTCACTGATATTGTGTCAATAATTGTAGATAACAAAAACTCCTGTTCAACCACTAACGGGTTATAATTCACTGATATTGTGTCAATAATTGTAGATAACAAAAACTCCCGTTCAACCACTAACGGGTTATAATTCACTGATATTGTGTCAATAATTGTAGATAACAAAAACTCCCGTTCAACCACTAACGGGTTATAATTCACTGATATTGTGTCAATAATTGTAGATAACAAAAACTCCCGTTCAACCAGTAACGGGTTATAATTCACTGATATTGTGTCAATAATTGTAGATAACAAAAACTCCTGTTCAACCACTAACGGGTTATAATTCACTGATATTGTGTCAATAATTGTAGATAACAAAAACTCCCGTTCAACCACTAACGGGTTATAATTCACTGATATTGTGTAGATAACAAAAACTCCCGTTCAACCACTAACGGGTTATAATTCACTGATATTGTGTAGATAACAAAAACTCCCGTTCAACCACTAACGGGTTATAATTCACTGATATTGTGTAGATAACAAAAGCTCCCGTTCAACCACTAACGGGTTATAATTCACTGATATTGTGTAGATAACAAAAACTCCCGTTCAACCACTAACGGGTTATAATTCACTGATGTTGTGTCAATAATTGTAGATAACAAAAACTCCCGTTCAACCACTAACGGGTTATAATTCACTGATATTGTGTAGATAACAAAAACTCCCGTTCAACCACTAACGGGTTATAATTCACTGATATTGTGTCAATAATTGTAGATAACAAAAACTCCCGTTCAACCACTAACGGGTTATAATTCACTGATATTGTGTCAATAATTGTAGATAACAAAAACTCCCGTTCAACCACTAACGGGTTATAATTCACTGATATTGTGTCAATAATTGTAGATAACAAAAACTCCCGTTCAACCAGTAACGGGTTATAATTCACTGATATTGTGTCAATAATTGTAGATAACAAAAACTCCTGTTCAACCACTAACGGGTTATAATTCACTGATATTGTGTCAATAATTGTAGATAACAAAAACTCCCGTTCAACCAGTAACGGGTTATAATTAACTGATATTGTGTCAATAATTGTAGATAACAAAAACTCCTGTTCAACCACTAACGGGTTATAATTCACTGATATTGTGTCAATAATTGTAGATAACAAAAACTCCCGTTCAACCAGTAACGGGTTATAATTCACTGATATTGTGTCAATAATTGTAGATAACAAAAACTCCTGTTCAACCACTAACGGGTTATAATTCACTGATATTGTGTCAATAATTGTAGATAACAAAAACTCCTGTTCAACCACTAACGGGTTATAATTCACTGATATTGTGTCAATAATTGTAGATAACAAAAACTCCTGTTCAACCACTAACGGGTTATAATTCACTGATATTGTGTCAATAATTGTAGATAACAAATACAAAATAAAAGTAAAAGTAGTTCCATAGCTAGTACTGCCGTAGAGGAGTGAAGTGTTATAGACTTCATTATAATAGGTCTCATTTTTATAAGGTGGTATGACCAGCTCCTTTCCTCGATGCCTTTGCCTTCCCTAACTCAAGATCAGAGTAAGGTAACAGGATTGGAACCAAAAAAAAAAAAGGTAGAAACGCGTATCAGCTCCTGAAAGCTCCATTACGGACATGACAGATACCCAGAGAGCCCAGAATAAAGTGCAATAAGAAACTGTTCAGACTCTGCATCTAGGAACAGAATATTTTATGATCGGCCAACCCTTCTGCACCACACGTTTTCAGAAAAATACCATTGCACACTAACTGCTAGCGTGAAGAAATGCGAACAACTAAGAAAACCACTAATAAATTGTAGAAATAAAATTCTCCATCCCCACCAAAGGCGTCCCTAAAGTATTTGGCACCCGGGGCGGATCATTCCTTTAGCATATCCTTTCTCATAAAGAAATAACTTGCAAATACATTTTAACATTAAGTACTATGATAATTGTGTCCGACGGCACCATCTTCCTGACTGTCACCCGGGGCGGACCGCCCCCCTTACACCCCCCTTAGTACGCCACTGATCACCACCATCATCGCTAGAAACTGTGATAAAAAATAGAGTTAAACAACATAGCAAACTTTCATATTTAAAAAAACAAAACAAACAAAAAAGAAAACAACCGAACAAACAAACACACACACAAACACACACACACACACGCACGCACGCACGCACACACGCACACACACACACACACAACATGCATCTAATTACTATAAGTGAAATAAAAGACAGATACAGTAAAGAAAACTAAAGAAAATAAATAAAGCCCACAAGTTTCACGAACTCTAAGGTGTAAAAGGAGATATACAGTACGTTCTCTGTTTATGATGGTTTCATTTACGCGAATTCGAACTTACGCGACCCAATATTTAAAGACTTTTTACAGTATTTTATCTGCGCGCCAACTACAGCAAGATGATGACATCATCCACGTTGATTATTGTGTTTTCAGTCATGCGGTAAATACCTCGAACTCCGTGCTATTTTTGCCGTCATTGTGCTAGTATACGTCATTGTGCTAGTATACGCCATTGTGCTATACGTGTATTTCATACAGACAGAGGCGTACTAAGGGGGGTGCGATGTGGGCGGTCCGCCCCGGGTGACAGCCAGGATAGGGGTGCCATCGGACATTATTAAGATAGTATTTACTGTTAAAAATGTACTTGCGCGTGTGTTTCTTTATAGGGGCAGGGGGTGCCGAAGGTAGGACCGCCCCAGGTGCCAAGTACTTTAGAGACGCCTCTGCATACAGATTGAACTAACAGATGCAAAATTGTGCAGTTTTAATTGTAACGTTAACTGTATTAGCAAAATCAATAAATTAACCGTGAACTCTAAACGTGCAGTAAGTGATAGGGCAACTAACTGTGCTGGAAAACGTGCTAGAATATCCATAACAGTGGATAACAAAACTGGACGCGATAAAGCGCTGTGAAAATGGTCGGTCAACTGCCATGATAAGAAGTGCATTTCATTTTAGTGAAAGCATTTTAAGCACCATTAGAGGCAACAAAGAAATAATCAAGCATAGTATTAAATCATGCACTTCGTTATGCGTTCTACTTCCACCTACATGAGGAATAACGTAATGGAAAAGACGAAAAAGTCGACGTTGAATAATTTATCATTGTGAATATTTGCATGTACTCAATGAATGGTATGTATTAATTAAACTTTTTATCATTAAATTCCTTTTAAAAAAAAATTATGTACGGCGTTTGCGGAATGCATCCCGTTTACTTTACGTGTATTTGAGTGAGAAAATGCTGTTCCATTTACGCGATTTCTAAACAAAGAACTACCTGTATTAAAAAACCAGCGAAAGGGACACTCCATATACACCATAGACATTATAGAACACAATAATAACAAACATAAGAAATTGTAGCCTGGAAGAAACAACTAAATTATTGTACTATGTAAATTACAATTATGTGGTACTGATGACAAGAACCAGACATGTGGAACTGATGACAAGAACCAGACATGTGGAACTGATGACAAGAACCAGACAAGGGCCAATGGAACAAGCGATGAAAAGAAGAAGCTGGCAGTGGATAGGGCACAGTTTGAGGAAACCTGCTGATAGCAATACAAGGCAGTCCTTGTTCTGGAATACCCAGGAAAAGAGAGGCAGAGGTAGACCAAACAACACACGGAGAAGAGAGCTGGAAACAGAGGTGAGAATGATGAGGAAGACATGGACAGATCTTGAGTTGACGGCACGTGACAGGCGGCCTTGACCTGTGTTTGTTGAAGACCTATGCTCCTTGGGGAGCTAAAGGATATCGATTGATTGAAACAGCATCGTTTGTCGCCAGTTCCTGGTTGTTTTTGACTTTTGGCTTTTCTCATGCCAGTTCTTAATAGTAGTTTGGTCTCATAACTCGTAGGGCTGAATGTGTTGTTGTTGTTGTTGTTGTTGCTGTGGTGGTGGTGGTCACTTTAGTTTGTTCCAGGTTTTTGGGGTCAAATTATGAATATGGATTCAAGTGGATCACCAGGCATGTATCCACTGATATAAACGTCCTTAAGAGGTGTGTCATCACATCTTTACCAAATTCTCCAATAGCCTTGATCATAGTGTATGGCGTCCTCAGCTTGTGCCCCAAGTAAAAATGGTCCTTAACTGTTGCCTTGAATTTTTTTTCTTCTGATAATTCGTCATGTAGTTTCCGGGGGGTCTCTGGGGAGACGTCAGTAGCAGGGCCACTGCTTCTTGGGTTAATGAGGCGACTAAAATGAGGTTGTGCATAGGGCTGCCATCCTCATCATGTAGAATAAATGTCTCCATAAACTACTAATGCAAAAGGACATAAATAATTTGATGCAGTCTTCTTGCAAGGGGACGAGCTGCAGTGGTGGCTCAGGTAGCGAGAAGACAAAGGATGGCGACGACGACGCGTACTGTCAATTCTTTATTACTTTCTCGTGACCTATTAATAATGTTTCTGCTTATGATTTCAAATAGTCAGTGACTGTGTTCTTCTGTGTTAAAAGTTAGTTGCTTATCCTTTACAGGACGTGGCAATCAACCCCAGCTTTTATTGGCTGTTTGTGATTTTTCATTCAGTAGTTTGCCTTTGCTTTCTGAATGGTACGGCGCTTATACCATTGTTAAAAATCCACACAAAGCGATCTGCTACCAAACCGCCTGCAGCAGGTTTCGAACCTGGTATATCTGGATTATGAAACTGCGTTCATATCCATTAGGCCGTGTGTTTACCTGATTTGTCTGTACAGCAGATTTTGCGACTTTTACGTGGTGCATTTCGATAGAGAAAGGAACAATTTAAACTAAATGGTATTTTACCCAGTACTAACTTCAATTTAAACAATAAAATTTCGCGCTCCAGTCTTATACAGTTCACAAACCAAAAGAATGTTTAATAAGCTGGGTCACTGATAAGCAGAAAAGGTACCTGGAATTCCAGAGACACTGCGCAGAAAAATGGCTGCGGGAGAGAGCTAGTCCGAAATTTTCCAAGCTTAACAATTCTTTCTTCCCCCCTTCCATCACATAGAGATCAAACAAATTATCTGCTGGGATTTACCACTAGATCGAGATCGACTGCTTGCCAACCCCCAGGTATAGACAAACAATTACAAAATTTCATGCTGTTTACAAGCGCAAGCTCGCACGACACACACAATTAATTCCATTATCAAATTCATTCCACAATGAAAATTAGCCGAACTCGAAATTCATCCCTTTCAAAACAGGTGGGAATATTCACAAATTCTATCTGTCATGTCTTGCAACCAAATCTCTGAATAATTGTTTCCTATGCAATTAAAAAAATTTATAAATTAAAAAAAAAAAAAAAAAACGAAATAAAACTGACAATTAAAATATATAAAGATTTTGTGAAGTAACATGTTTTATTTTCACCACAGTTAAATGTACCGATTTAGGCGACTGCAGACGACCAGTTTTCTATTGATACTGGTCTTTGAGAAATGTCACTTAAACAATTCATTGCTTGTAAATACGAAATAATTTTAATATTTAGAAAGGACAGGTTTTCTGTTGATTAATTTGTTTTATGAAAGCCTTCACCGAGCACGTGCAGACTATAAAGTTCTAATTTTTCCGTTGCTTGTTTGCGCCTTATGGAACCTTGAACTATCATTGCTGCAGGAGCCCCTATCATGAAGCCCACTTCAAAGCTGTCACGTGCTCTTGCAGCGGTTTTGTGTGTGTGTGTGTGTGTGTGTGTGTAGCAATCTGTTTTGCAAGATGGGGTCGCCAACCCCATGCACAACCCATCAATAGCCCTATACGACATGCTTGAGTTAGCAGTTGTCGTATTCTTTCTGTGCCTTTTCTGATACCCCCGGGAATTACACAGGGGCGTATTTCTTATATCGAAATGTAGGGCGACAACGAGTTTGTCGTCGCTGTGATAAAGTTAGATAAAGGTTAACGTTCTTTCATTCTTTCTGAAGGTCACAAGGTGAATATGCGGACAACGAGAACGGAGCAGACGACGAGAATGGAGGGAAACCCAGAAAAATTAGGAGGAGTAGAACAACATTTACAACATTTCAGGTATATCTTCAACATTACCACATTCACTGTTGATATCACACTCATGTGTACTACAATCATCGATACCGCAATCATCGCTACCATAATCATCGGCACAGCAATCATCGCTACTTCAAGCATTACTATCGCAATCATTGATACCACAATTATTGCTATCACATTTATCGCCGCCACAGTCATTATTATCACAATCATCACTACCACAATCATTGTCTTCACAATCGTCGCTACCACAATCATGGTTGAATATTCGTACAGCACGTATCACATCAATGTTCAACATTATTGCTACTAAACTTTCTGTCGTCTACATAGCTACATTCACTGCAAGATCAACGTCACCATCATTACTTACTTACTTAGTCGTTCCTCTTCTACCGTGAGGTGTAGAGGTTTGGAAGAGAGAGCGCCAGACTATCCTATCGGCTGTCTTCTTCCTGGCCTGGTTCCATTCTAGTCCTCGGTCCTTCAAAGATTGTCTAACGTTGTCCTCCCAGCAGACTTTGGGTCGTCCTGGAGGTCTGGATCCCTGGCTCTTTGTTTCCCATGCTTGTCGTGGTAGCCGATCTTCTCCCATTCTGCAGACATGGCCAAACCATCTTAGTTGGGACTGTTCTATTTGGGCCTGCTGCGGGTGGGATTTTAGGCCTTGACGTATCGTCTGGTTGCGGACCATGTCTCTTCTTGTTACTTCAACCACCTTCCTCAGATACCTCATTTCTGAGGTTTACCATCATTACAACTGACATTATTACAATCACCATTAGTATCATCACCATTATCACACTATTACCGCCTATAACATCACCATCATTACTACTAACGTCATTACAATCACCATTAGTATCATCGCCATTATCACACTATTACCGCCTATAACATCACCATCATTACTACTAACATCATTACAATCACCATTAGTATCATCACCATTATCACACTATTACCGCCTATAATATCACCATCATTACTACTAACGTCATTACAATTACCATTAGTATGATCGCCATTATCACACTATTACCGCGTATAACATCACCATCATTACTACTAACATCATTATAATCACCATTAGTATCATCACCATTATCAGAATATTACCGCCTATATTGTCATCACTCATCACCCTCCAGCTCCCTAAGGTGTATGGGCTTTAGACAAGTAAACTTGCCAAGCTTCCAGAGCTCTGCCATCAGTTTCAATTTTTTTTTTCCATCCTATTTACCCCTTTCATAAATCTGCTTTACGTTTCCTTACCCTGTTGGTTTTTTTTCTCCCTTTACCTCTCTCACCCTGGGGATGTTAGAACAAGGACAGCCTTGTAATGCTATCAACAGGTGTCCTCAGTATGTGACATATCCTAAGCCAGCATCTTCCTCTCTACTCTGGATACAGCGGCTCTTGTCTGGTTCTTGTCATCAGTTCCACATTGGTGACCTTGCCATACCATGTCAATCCTTCTATCCTACCCAAGCACACGTTTATCAAAGTCTATATCTTCTTGGCTACTGTAATTTTTCTGGGTTTTTTTTTCGTGTTTCACAGCCACACAATAAGGCTAACTTGACATCTGAGTGGAAGATTCTCATCACCACCAACAACGCCATTCTCTTACTCGTCGCTGTCAGCATCATCTTCATCTTCATCAGCTTTTACAGCAATCAGCATTATTTGTCATAATTCTCATTGTCTTCTCCACCATCATCACCACTATCATCACGAGTACATGAATTTTTCAGCTGCATCGCCTGGAGCGAGCTTTCGAGAAGACGCAATACCCGGATGTGTTTACTAGAGAGGAACTAGCAATGACCCTTGACCTCAGTGAAGCAAGAGTACAGGTACACATTTCAAATACATCTTTTTTGCTTGTGTATGTGTTTCTGTGTGTATGTGTTTCTGTGTGTATGTGTTTCTGTGTGTATGTGTTTCTGTGTGTATGTGTTTCTGTGTGTATGTGTTTCTGTGTGTATGTGTTTCTGTGTGTATGTGTTTCTGTGTGTATGTGTTTCTGTGAGTATGTGTTTCTGTGTGTATGTGTTTCTGTGTGTATGTGTTCCTGTGTGTATGTGTTTCTGTGTGTATGTGTTTCTGTGTGTATGTGTTTCTGTGTGTATGTGTTTCTGTGTGTATGTGTTTCTGTGTGTATGTGTTTCTCTGAGTATGTGTTTCTGTGAGTATGTGTTTCTGTGTGTATGTGTTTCTGTGTGTATGTGTTTCTGTGAGTATGTGTTTCTGTGTGTATGTGTTTCTGTGTGTATGTGTTTCTGTGAGTATGTGTTTCTGTGAGTATGTGTTTCTGTGTGTATGTGTTTCTGTGTGTATGTGTTTCTTTGAGTATGTGTTTCTGTGTGTATGTGTTTCTGTGTGTATGTGTTTCTGTGTGTATGTGTTTCTGTGTGTATGTGTTTCTGTGTGTATGTGTTTCTGTGTGTATGCATGAAATAATAATAATAATAAAAATCATCATTATCTTCCATCTTCACATCGAAGGGTCGGCAGCACAGGATCTCGAATGATTTCTGCTATCTATCTATCTATCTATCTATCTATCTATCTATCTATCTATCTATCTATCTATCTATCTATCTATCTATCTATCTATCTATCTATCTATCTATCTATCTATCTATCTATCTATCTATCTATCTATCTATCTATCTATCTATCTATCTATCTATCTATCTATCTATCTATCTATCTATCTATCTATCTATGGTTGTTCTATGTCCAACACAAAAAGACTCCATTCACTACAAAAGCGTGCAGTGCGTCTAGTTTCTGACAACTGCCAAGCACACTGTGTAGATCTATATAAAGATCTCAAAATACTGCCTCTAAGAAAGCGCTTTCTGTTCAACAAAGCTAAATTTGTTCACAAAATCCTGTCACAGAATGCTCCAACATATCTGTGGCCAATGTTCAAATACAGTGAAAGACGCAGTCAACGCCTTAACAAAATACAAGTGCCCAAGCCTAGGATTGACTTATTCAAGAAAAGCTTAGCTTACTCTGCTGCTCATCTCTGGAACTATCTTCCACATTATCTGAAAGATAACAACCTCAGTCCCTATTCATACAATCGTAAACTTTTCGATTACTTTATGAGTTCTGATTATCTGCCCCCCTAATGTGATTATTTTTCCGAACAAATGATATAATATCGAATGTAGGTTTAATGATGATGATAGTGTTTTTCAACATATTTTGTTTCATGGTGATACTTAGTTTGTACTTTTCAACGTACTTTATTTCATGTTTATAATTAGATACTGTGAATGTGAGTATGCTATTATTTTACCTTTATAACGTTGAATTCCTTGAATTGATGGGTAAAATGTATGTGAGAATAAATGAAATCAGTATAAAAGACGAGAGAAAGGAAGGGCAGAATGTCAGACGGGCCTGCGTGCCCAATTCTCAACCCTTTGAAAATAAAGTTCGTTCGTTCTTTCGTTCGTTCTATCTACCTACCTACCTACCTACCTACCTACCTACCTACCTACCTACCTACCTACCTACCTATCTATCTATCTATCTATCTATCTATCTATCTATCTATCTATCTATCTATCTATCTATCTATCTATCTATCTATCTATCTATCTGTCTATCTGTCTATCTGTCTATCTGTCTGTCTATCTGTCTGTCTGTCTGTCTGTCTGTCTTTCTTTCTGTCTGTCTGTCTGTCTGCCTTCCTTCAATCTGTATGTTTATCTGTCTGCTTGCCTCTCTCCATCAGCTTATCTGTTTGTATGTCTGTTTGTCTCTCTATCTGCCTATATGTTTGTCTTTTTATCTGCCTGCCTGTTTATACACGTGTCTGTCTGTGTGTCTTTCTTTATATGCCTGTCTGTTTGTCTCTCTCTCTCGCTCTCTTTCTGTCTGTCTCTCCACTTCGTGACATTCAGAGAAAAGAACGATCGAATTAAAACACAGCACAGTGAAGTCTCCGGGGGTCTCTGATATACACACAATGACTAGGATTACCACTTCCTCAAGCAGTGCATAGAGCTGGGCAGGCCAACATGAGATAACCTCACCGCCGCTACAAGGCCATACAAGGCCATATTAATGCGTGTACAGGCTTCCTGCAACGAGACCAGATGTTGTAGGGGCCCTGTGCTCCACAGGGAGCCAACAACTAAATGATGATACATTGTAAAAGGACATTGACACCGTTGAGATTCATGAACGCCTCGGACAGTGTTTCTCAAACTTACAATATCGCTTACCCCATATGTGAGCTTGGTCATACCGATGTACCCGTCTCTGGTGAAGATAATGTTGGGGTAGTGTTAATAATACTAGCGGTATTTTGTCTACTCTAGCACTATGCATTACATAACATTACATACATACATACCACAATACATAGAAACATACCAGTATACATACATACATACAATCATACGTACATACAAGCACATCAGACTCGTTATTCTCTATAAAATACATTGACATGTACTGATATGAATACAACATACCTAACATGAGAATCATTAGAATTAACAACAGTGTGGAATACGTCTCATGAAGTTCAATATTGGTGTTGTGTGTGTGTGTGTGTTTGTGTATATATGTTAGTTGGTTTTTTTATGTGATGCAAATGTTGATGTGTAGTTGGCCAGGTACGCGTGTCGATGTCACCTGAACAGTGTACTGGTGCGGTGAAGATCTGGGTCACTCACGCTGACAGCATACATGGTCCTTGTACGATGATGATGATGATGGGACATGGGTGTGTAGTCGCGAATGCGTTTAGGCTCATATATAGTTACACAATACACCCAGTCACACTCGTACTGAAGCCAATGATGGTTGAAACTACTGGTGACAGTTCATACATTTATTCACAGGACTAACAGTAGAATCACACAGGAACAGTCAATGTAAACAGGATCATGTACATCATGTTAATTGATGTCGCAAAATTGGTTTCAAGTCATTGCAAACGGGATCAGTTAGATTTATAAACCCGTCTACGATCGAACGACCGCTTTCAAAATGGCGGCGTATCAGCGAAATGTGTATCGGACAGAGGAAATCGCCAACGATAAATAAAAATAGAAGGGAATCCGTATGAAAAGGATTTTACATTTCAGTACAGGGAAGGATGGTGTATAACTGCATATAAGATGGAACGGTAGGAAGTTCTCATTTACGGAGATATAAGCGTATTTCGGCTGCCCACAGTTACGCTAAAAGCATGTAAACCCACTTCTGTTCTAAATATTAAAATCAACAAATAACAGTTTGGGAAATTACATGGATAGGAAGATAGAGTTTTATCAGCTGTATAAAACTAGATAAGATGGAACTATATGGATATTATATATGCCGAGAATGATAAAGGCAAAATTTCAGTCGACGCACAGATCGGCCGAAATCACTGTTCGGGAAGGATTTTTCAGGTTAGGTTTAGGCTGTGACGTCGGTACTCTCCGATACGTCCGCGCTTTGCGTATAAGTAGCGGATCGGTAAACTGAGCTACACACAACGAAAGAGGTTTGAGCCAGACTGGAGGCAGAGTTTCGCCACTATCCATGAATTGTGAGCGGATTGCCAGAAACATTTTTAAGTCCAGTATCTGAAGTCTGAGGGTAAGCGAAATTATGATAACTACCGTGTATAATATTTGTTATTTCAGGTTCATACAGAATTCACAAAATATGCCTGTATAATATTCATTGATATAACGTATTATTATTTTAATATGATTTATTCATGTGCATTATGGATGAGTGTTGCTTGTACAAAAAGTAATCACAAATAGCCCCACGGCCTAATGAAGTTATATTTATCATATTGCTTTATCGGTTACGAAGATAAAGGCAGTCCCATGGCAGAGATTGTCATAGGGAAATGAAGTGTTAGAAACTTCATCATGGAAGATCCCAGTTTACGAGGTTAAGGTGACTAGTCCCCTTCCTCGCTGCCTTTGCCTTCCCTAGTTCGAGCGCACAACTTTGTACCCATTTACAGCTGGTAAACTGGAGTGTTCTATAGCCAGTTTCAGTAGAAAGCAACCTGATCACGTGGTCACTCACTTTCTTTATTTATGTATTACTTTTGTGTAGATGCTAAGGATAGCATCAGTATTTGAATTTGTACTTGATATGATTTGGAAGGATCAAGTTATAGCATATGAAGGGATGTATAGGAGCGGAATAAACCAGATGATGTTTATTACTGATATGTTAATATTAATTCTGCATCATTGAAATGATGTTACTTGCTATGACTGTATAACTTTGACACCTGATGACTGACTTGTCTGACTTATGTGCTAGTCAGTTACACTTAATTGACATGTTAATATTAATGCTGTATCACTAAAATGATGTCCTTACTTACTATGATTGTATAACGGTGACATCTGATGACTGACTGGTCTGACATCTGTGCTAGTCAGCTACAAGTCTAGCCAGATAATAGCCAAGGCTGATATGTTGCAGGTTCCATGAAATAACTCAAACCAGACTGTCCAGAATCAGAAGCCGGTGTCACTCATCAGAGGCAATCCCACAAAAGTGCAGGACCCCAAAGAGTGAACTTCAACTGGTCATTGGCATCCCTACTGTTGGGCCTACCAAGTCTGATATCAGCACAGGACAGTTCCGTGTCAGCAGTATCAAGTTGAACAGATAAGTGTCACTTAGGACACTGACTACCACAATATATGAAACACAATAAATAGTCAAGTGATGACATTTATCAGAGGACTAAAAACCGTGATATATTTAAAATGAATGAAGTCTAAACAGACAATAATCGTAACTGTGTGAATATTTTGTATATATATGTGTATACTCTTTTCCAACTAGTAAATAGAATATTAGTGTAATTATTAAACTATTTTAACTGTACCTGAGGATTTATTCACTTTTTCCATTTTGTGGGTTCAGTGAATGTACCTTTTACTTATCCCCTAGAATATAAGTAATCATAAGATAGTATTTTTATGATAACAATACACCAGTGCTTATTTCTAAGACTGGGGTATTACTGGTAAGGTCAGAACTCTTTACTGGCATACTCTTACTCATATAATAATTTTAAATAACCTCCCGCTACAATTGAAATGGCTTGGTACATATCAGGCCTTCTAAGGCTGGTGAACATTCAAATATGTGGGCATGGTCAATAGTGGTATGTCCTTTAACGTACAGTTCATATGGCCGCTTTGGTATCCCTGATTGAACGCGTCAGATACCTGAATAACTCCGTCACACAAAAGACGAGCCCTTAACTCATGTAATCCTATTACCAGGGCCGTCGTTCAACTTGGCATAACACACCAGTTACATCTTTACATGCTGTAGAATAGTGGTCATTACACAGGCCTCGATATGACGTCAGCTGTGTACTCTTCATAAGCAGGTTGCATAAACTCTGCTATAATGTTTGTATAAATATACCGCCAATCTGCGGTTTCCACCTTATATAACTTCGTCACTGGACTTCTGATCACGTGAAGACGAATAGTCTTAAATAGCTACCTTGAGCACAAAATATAAGTTCTGCATTACAGAAACTGTGAGCTGGTCTCACAGGCTAGGTAAGCCTTTAACAAATTCTGCAACCGAATGTGTAGTAATGATAAAGTCGGTGTTACCTTGAAGCGAATCCTCAAAACATAAGAAACAATACTGTCGTCATTACTGACGTACAGTAAATCACTGGGGAAAACTGACAACGCAGTCACTTCCAAGATTTTCCTTCCCCAGAACACAACGGACATTCCCGTCCCACAGAAGCCAGTTCACCTCTCTACCTGACGGAAGTCTAATTTTGCGCTCTACAACTGCGCATGGCACATAGCCCAGAACTGTTTACCTTTGACCCTAAAGGTCAAACCCAATGAATGAACCAAAAAGGGAGATAACCCCTAATCAACCTGACACAGCAAAGTTAAGACATAGTTCCCTAATGTAAAGTTTCTTTTCTTCTTTCCACTCTGTAAAGTGTCAGTCTGTATGCTCTGTAAGGAAGAGTGGTGTGTTGTTGAGATCAGGCATGCTCCAGTCTACCCAGCTGTAAATGGGTAACTCACCCTAGTCCTGAGTTAGGGAAGGCAAAGGCTCCAGGGGAAGCAGGCCCTAAACTTGGTCACTTCAACCGACGCAGGATGGTGTATGTATGAAGTAGAAGTGTAGAGTGTGATTACCGCGAATGGTGTACTGTTCGTGTGCTGACCAATATAACCACTCATACACTTGTGTCTACAAGGCACCAATGCAGACTGCTGGAATCTTTGTTTACTCAATTTATTCAGACGTACACACTGGGACATACGAGTACATCATGGTATGTTGACATATCAATTTGTAGGTATACATAGCAGATCTGAAGTCATGACACATTCAGAAATAATGGGCAGTACATCAAAAGTTCAATGTCATGATATATTATGGCCGCATCCCCCTATCTGACTAAACGCGTCAGTGAAGGCAGATCGATAAATAACTAAAGTTACTTGACGTCCATAGTTTGTAGTATATATTATGAAACCACGAAAGGGGGGTTTCTAGCAAGATTGAGATCTCCCTGTCACTGTCCGATAATAGGATAAATAATCTGTTCTCTTGGCAGTGATCAAAACATATGATGACCGAAATCTAACATGGCTGCCTCCCTGAGTTGTCGTTCACTCATTCATAGGAAGGAGAATATAAGCCAGAGTTAATTTATAATGGGTATATAAATGATTTCATAAATGTTTCCATACAGCTCTACGGTGATCAGGTTAATTCACGTAGCCATAACCGCTGCAGGAAAGTCTGTCATCTTCGTCGATACAAAACACGACCCTAGCGATACGAAGCACAATGTTCCATCTAGGTCGAATCGACATGAGATCATCAAAATAGGGTCTGGCAATACATGGAGTCCGAATTATACATTGTACCGTACCTTAGGAGAGTCTCTAACATAAACTATAGTAGAGATACCATCTCCTTTAGAAGAAAACCACTTCATGAATCATATTTCCTTAAGAATCTACCAGCCCTTTGAAAAGTGCGTACCCGCCATTATCACGGTACATCGGAACTCATCACGACTTGTCAAGACAACTCATACTTCCGCTAGACCGGAATAACAAGAATCTAGTCCCTCCTACCCATCCAAAATATACAATATAGGACTGATTCTACTTGTACTAATAATATGTAATACATATGAATTCAGGCCATAAACACAATAAGCAAATTAATATATTTTCTGGCCCTAAAAAATAAGTACAAACGTAAGCGCAATATCCTTGCGCCGGATCAATATCCAGAACGATTACTCCTATAATCAAAAGTGTGAATCAAACATGGATTCTCTCGCTTTTACCATAGACAGCATTTTTCATACACAAATGAATGAATGTCTATATTTTTCCCATATTAAATAGCCATATCGATTTTTGTAATATGTGCGTCAAAATATGCACGCAACAGATTACCACACCCCTCGGGAAAAAAAAAAAATGGTACTTTTTTTTTTTTTGAAATACATCTAGGAGCAACATACAATAGGCTCACAACGCACCAATACAATGCGCAGATGATAAGCATAAGTTTTATGACCTTAGAGAAAGTACTTCTCTAAGTATAAATATTTCCAGAGAGGTGTCACCAACGCATACTACAATATTAGCAATGACACAATTTCCACATTAGTTTATACATAAATTTCATCTAAGATATCTTAACATCATGATCATCAAAGACGAAAAACATTGAAAGATCAGCGGTGAATAAATATCAATGAACCGCTAAGTAGTGTTACAATCAATATATGATATATTACATATGTGTACACATTTCAACATAGAAACAACTGTATCAAAGTTGTATAACAGTTATGAATCATGTGGGCATCTAGACAAAATATCTGCCATCACATTTTCTGACCCACGGATAGCTCGCACCGAAAAATGAAATGGCTGTAGAGCAATCGCGTATCGCGTTGATCTCGCGCTCTTCAGATTTTTACTCTGAATAGCCGTAAGAGCTTTCTGGTCAGTTTCCACAATGAAATGCGCGCCCAGAAGAAATCTTTGCAGTTTAAGGATTGACCAAACCATAGCCAATAATTCACGGTCTAGGACCGAGTAATTCTTCTCTGCGGCATTTAATTTCCGAGAAATATACATCACAGGATGCAGAGTTCCAGAGTACTCTTGCATTAGTGCAGCTCCAATCCCGGTGGATGAAGCGTCACTACGAAGAATAAATGTCTTATCCTTAGAAGGCAATACTAGGATAGGTGAAGTAGAAAACATAGTTTTAACCTTATCCAAAGAGGATTGACATTCTTGAGTCCAATGGACTACATTAGGAGACCCTTTCTTTAGCAAGGAAGAAAGAGGTGACATAATGGAGGACAGATTCGGGATGAATCGTCCATAAAATTGTATTAGACCTAAGAGACTTCGTACTTGCTTTTTAGTCTTAGGAATAGAAATGTTAAGTATCTTACTTGTATTATGGTCTTCTGTTTTTAGGAACCCATGACCAACACGGTGTCCTAAGAAAGATATTTCGCTAAAACCAATACATGCTTTCGATGGTTTCGCTGTCAGGTTATGCTCGCGTAAGATAGACAATAGTTCATTTATACCATTATAGTGATCGTTCCAAGTATCACTGAAAAGACAGATGTCATCAAGATACGCAATGACATCTGAGCGATGAGATAGGATTCGACGCATCATGCGTACAAATGTTGCAGGGGCGTTCATAAGACCGAAAGGCATGAAATTCCATTGGAATAGACCCCTAGGCGTCGAAAAAGCAGTAAACGGTTTGGCGTGTTCGGATAGTGGAACTTGCCAATATCCCTTAGACAAATCGAGTTTAGTAAAGAAGTGAGAATTCGATAGTCTCGTAAGTAGCTCTTCTAGTAAAGGCATAGGTTCAGCATCGAATTTAGTCACTTGATTCAATTTGCGATAATCCACGCAAAGACGTATGTTATTGTCTTTTTTCCGTACTATAACCATCGGCGAAGAATATGCTGATGTGGATGGTTCAATAATTTTTAACTCTATCATCTCATCTAACTCTTTCTCTACCTGTGCTTGAAAATGTATCGGGATAGGATACGGTCTGACTCTTATAGGACTATGGTCAGTAAGAATAATGTCATGTTGAATGACATCCGTTTGACCAGGAATGTCAGTAAGGACATCCTGAAATTGTTCTAACAAAGTAGAAACTTGTTTCTGCTCTCCTGGAGATAATTCTGGAGAAATTGCAACATCTTTCCATGATTCATTAGAGTGAAGAGGAATCATTGGAAAAGGTAAATTTACATCCGAGAAACTCGTTTCCTCATCCTGTATTACTGACAGAGATGAGTACTGTCCATGTTGGACTGGAAAATCGTCCGTTGCCTGGAAAACAGGTTGTAAATAATCAGGACGTTCATGGAATTCCGTGAGCATGTTGATGTGGAAGGTTTTACGCTTCCCGTCAATATCGACGATATAGTCAACATCGGAAACTTTTGATATTATATCGTACGGACCTTTCCAAGAAATGAGAAGTCTATTTTCCCTACAAGGTAGCAAGACAAATGCTTTGTCACCTGGACAAAGTTGACGCAAACATCTCTTTTTATTGGCAAATTCCCTTGCCTTCTGTTTCGCAAATTCAGAAGAAGCAGTTGCCAATTTGCATGCTTCAATAATCTTGTGTCTAAGTGCGATGACATATTCATAAGAGGATTTTGTGTCATCGACAATATTATCAGCAGTTATAAGATCATGAAGTAAGGACATAGGACCTCGCGGTTTCGCGCCAAAGACAAGTTCAAAGGGAGAAAATCCTGTATGTTCGTTGGCGACCTCTCTATATGCAAAGAGAGCCGCGGGTAAAACCCTATCCCAATCCTGAGGATGATCTTCCGTTATCTTACCTAGTAGGTTTTTCAGAGTTCTATTCAAACGTTCCACCATCCCATTGGACATAGGATGATAAATACTACTCAGCGATCTCTCTATCTTCAGAGTCGACATTACTTGAGACATGGTATCCGATATGAGTTGGGTACCATGGTCGGATAATATTTCTGCTGGAAACCCCAGACGAGAAAATATTAACCAAAGAGCATCTGCGACATCAGCAGTAGTTATGCTCTTTAGAGGAACAGCCTCCGGCCAACGTGTGCACATATCAACACACGGCAAAATAAATTGGTGTCCTCTAGCAGACTTTATCTTAAATGGACCAATGATGTCTATCGCCATTTTTTGAAATGGCCGAATGGGAATGTCTGCAGCCTGAATAGGTGCATCATGGCGTGGACCTCTGGATTTAATCTCTTGACATACTTTACAAGATCGACAATAGATTCGTATGTCCTTATTCACAGCAGGCCAAAAGAAAGATTGAAGAACTCTAGCTTTAGTACGGGAAAAACCCATATGTCCAGCACACTGCGAATCATGAGCGTGCTGTAAGATTTTAACTCTCATATTTTTAGGCACAAGGATTTGAGAATGAATGGACTTAGCGGAGTCTTGTACCATACGTACAAGTACGCCATTCTTCATCGTAATCCAAGATTTACGATTAGTATCCTTATTCGGATCACCTTTTGTTGCCAGAGTAAAGAATTTCTTTAGAGTAGGATCATCTTCCTGCTGTTTGATAAAGGAATCGTGGGAAATCTCCAAGGGATCATCTTGGATCTGCGCATCATTATCTTCAGAATGTGAAGATTGTGGCATATTAAGAGCTTGAGCCCTAGTGATTACTGCATTAGCCGATTGCATATTAACATTTTCCCAATTAGAAATTTGCTGTGGAGTGCATTCTTTCACCCCGTGAATGCGACCGATGATAAGATCAGCGATCGGATTCGGCAAGAGACATGCTTGCACCTCTCCTGTAAAGAAAGGCGTAGCAATATTGATAATGGCAGTGGAGTACTTCTCCAATGTGCCACCAAATGTTACACATTTGACTATATTGCCTGTAGCTCGAGAAGGATTTACGAGTGATTGCCTCACTCCAATGGTAGTGCACCCCGAATCGAAAAGAATTGATACCGGAGTACCATCTATTAGGCCCCTATTAAAGACAAGAGCACCCCTTCCATTATGCGCAATTGACGCATGGAGAGCGGGAAGCGGGTGACCGCAGCTTAAAGTAGACACTGTGGTTGGATCGAATAATGTTTTGCATTGCGAACACTCAGATGCTCTAGCAAAATCGAAAGCGGAATTTGCTACACTGTTGGAGTCTTTTTTATCATTATTCTGATTATCGGTGTCGTGGAACTCCTGTTGTGCAGAGTTAGCCTGGTAATACGATTTACCATGTCTTTTGTGTTGTGATCTACCTCGGTTATAATTGTCTCTATAATTATTATTGCCTCTGTTATAACCCCTATTTGGGTTTGAATCATAATATTCATGATCATAATCATCATGCTCATTATATTGAGTATCCCTGTAATATTGTTTCTTTTGTCTCCATGAAGCACTTGGGTAGTTCCTATAGCTACTCCCTTTCCGAGAATTTCTAACATTATGGGTACCCCTCGCGTGTCGAGGACTATCAGCCCGATTCCAGTTCTTCAAAGAAGAACTCTGATTTGAGCGGTTATCTTGGTTTTGATACTTATTCCAATTAACCTTTTTATCAAATTTATTTTTAGCTCCTTGGAATTTGTGTGAGTAATTCTGATTATATTCTGTTGCCGAAGCAACTGGCATACTCTCTTTAATGTTAGAGTTACTAAGAATCATGTCAGGGTGTGCCGTGGCATACTGGTCACAATATTCTTCCATTTGCTTTATTGTACCAGGTTTACGCTCATGTAAGAACTCTAGGAATGATTTATTTACAGAAGACATGACCTTGTCTCTTAGCAATAAATCCGTAAGACCATCAAATGTTTTCTCTGTTTTGGATAATTCAATCCATCGTGAAAGTGTAATTCGTGCTTTTGAGATGAAATCTGAGAATTCTACACCTACCTCAGGTCTCATTGTTTTAAACAAAAGACGATAACCTTCTTCAGACAGCTGATATCTCTTTATCAAAGCTGCCCTAACAGCATCATAATTATCTTTGTCGGCCTCTTCAACAAAATATAACTTACTCAGAGACTCCCCTTTTAGATTTTCAGACAACTGATTCACATACTGTGATTTGTCAACATTATGAGATCGACAAGCCCGTTCAAATCTAGAAAGCCAAAATGTTATGTCATCACTGGTAGGGTTAAACGCTGGTACCTTGACCTTGTACACAAAGGGTTTACCATTACCACCAGATGCCTGATTAACATTACTCATACATGTCAATTTTAATTTCTCTAATTCAAACTCATGTTCTCTTATTGCTTTTCTCTCTTCAGCTTCTCTATCTAATCTTCTCTGTTCTGCAGCAGCTTCTAATTTCTTCTGTTCTGCAGCAGCTTCTAATTTCTTCTGTTCTGCAGCAACTTCTAATTTTTTTCTGTTCTGCAGCAACTTCTAATTTTTTCTGTTCTGCAGCAACTTCTAATTTTTTCTGTTCTGCAGCAACTTCTAATTTTTTTTCTGCTCTGCATCAGCTTCTAATTTCTTCTGTTCTGCCTCAAATCTCCTTTCCTCCACTTGCATCTGCAATTTCTTAAGTTCAGCAGCAGTATCAGCTTCTTTTTCTAATCTTTTTTCTTCAGCTAGAGCTTTCCTTTCTTCTGCAGCAGCTTTTTTTTCTTCTATTTGAAGTTTTCTCTCCTCAGCCGCAGCTTTTTTTTTTTCCTCAGCAGCAGCTTTTCTTTCTTCAACAGCAGCAGCAGTTTTTTTTTCTCTTCTGCAGCTAATGCTTTGTCATATTGAGCAACAGCCCATTGTTCTAAGTCTTTTCCAGTCTTATCAAGAGATTTTCCTTGTGCAATGAAATAATCTAATGTAGACATATTGTCTTCTTAAATCAGAAACCTGAAAAAGTAAATAAATTACCCTATTTCACTTTAATGGGAGACAAGTCTATACCATAGACTTAGTCTTAGTCCAAACTTGTATGGTTTATAATAACCAATGATAACTTGAGTACCTGTGGACAACAATAACTGTATCTCAAATACTGTGGGGACAAGCCTTACAAAGGTCTTGTATACCTCAATGTAATCAAAGATCACTTGAGTACCTGTGGAAAAAATATTTCCCTTTACCAATCACTTTGGGAGACAAGCCTTACAAAGGTCTTGTACATTTTGTTTTATAACAATAACAATCATAAAGTACTGATCTGTACTATACTATCAGTGTATACCACTATACGTCATATGTCAACTAAAGACATTACAAAGGACAAACAAGAAAAGACAATATGAACACATTTGCAGAGATCAAATTAAATTAAATAGGAGAAATGAAAAAAAAATGATCACAGAAACCGTGATGATAACTGCAATAAGATAACAAGACAAATAACGCCACAGTGTATAAACATAAGGGTGTAAAAAACTGAAATGAAAGGAAAGATGAGACCTACAATTATACAAACAAATCAAACAAAACTAAGGAACACAAAATTATTAACAAAAACAACGAAAAAAAGAACACCTCATCACAACTAACAGAAATAGCAGCAAATTGTTGCTAACAAATTTCCAATTAAGAAAATGTGTACCTATAGAATACTAGTACCAGACCAATGTCACTCGGCATACCTTGTACTAGTCACACAGAACATAAACTAATTTAATACATAACAAATAACATGTAAGCATAAATAGCATATAGCATACAATATAATTTATGTCATGAATGGAATGTGTTGCAGGTATAGTGTTGTAAAGCAGGCACAGTTTATTTTAATACTAATAACTTGCCACTTTATTCAGTAATAGATTTAATTTTAAACTATTACACTGTCAATTTTTCTCTGTTGAGCATATGAAGATCCAACGATGAACTATGCACTTTATGTTCAACAACACTGTGATTCTTCTGTACGTTGAGAAATGTCAACAATACTGCTCCAGATATTTTCTACACTTGATACCACTGTCCTGTGTAATACTGTCTGTACAGCGAAAAACTGTCAACAAGCGCTGACCTAGATACAGCATCCTATCGGTAATACAGGTCAAGCTGACATCGACTGTATAGCTGTCCTACTGGTGTTGATGTGGTCAAACAAATGTTCTTTCAGCTGTAAACTGTGATTCTCAACACAAAACTGCGTAAGCTGGACCCAGGAATCTGGCTCGCCACTGTAAAGTTTCTTTTCTTCTTTCCACTCTGTAAAGTGTCAGTCTGTATGCTCTGTAAGGAAGAGTGGTGTGTTGTTGAGATCAGGCATGCTCCAGTCTACCCAGCTGTAAATGGGTAACTCACCCTAGTCCTGAGTTAGGGAAGGCAAAGGCTCCAGGGGAAGCAGGCCCTAAACTTGGTCACTTCAACCGACGCAGGATGGTGTATGTATGAAGTAGAAGTGTAGAGTGTGATTACCGCGAATGGTGTACTGTTCGTGTGCTGACCAATATAACCACTCATACACTTGTGTCTACAAGGCACCAATGCAGACTGCTGGAATCTTTGTTTACTCAATTTATTCAGACGTACACACTGGGACATACGAGTACATCATGGTATGTTGACATATCAATTTGTAGGTATACATAGCAGATCTGAAGTCATGACACATTCAGAAATAATGGGCAGTACATCAAAAGTTCAATGTCATGATATATTAAGGCCGCATCCCCCTATCTGACTAAACGCGTCAGTGAAGGCAGATCGATAAATAACTAAAGTTACTTGACGTCCATAGTTTGTAGTATATATTATGAAACCACGAAAGGGGGGTTTCTAGCAAGATTGAGATCTCCCTGTCACTGTCCGATAATAGGATAAATAATCTGTTCTCTTGGCAGTGATCAAAACATATGATGACCGAAATCTAACATGGCTGCCTCCCTGAGTTGTCGTTCACTCATTCATAGGAAGGAGAATATAAGCCAGAGTTAATTTATAATGGGTATATAAATGATTTCATAAATGTTTCCATACAGCTCTACGGTGATCAGGTTAATTCACGTAGCCATAACCGCTGCAGGAAAGTCTGTCATCTTCGTCGATACAAAACACGACCCTAGCGATACGAAGCACAATGTTCCATCTAGGTCGAATCGACATGAGATCATCAAAATAGGGTCTGGCAATACATGGAGTCCGAATTATACATTGTACCGTACCTTAGGAGAGTCTCTAACATAAACTATAGTAGAGATACCATCTCCTTTAGAAGAAAACCACTTCATGAATCATATTTCCTTAAGAATCTACCAGCCCTTTGAAAAGTGCGTACCCGCCATTATCACGGTACATCGGAACTCATCACGACTTGTCAAGACAACTCATACTTCCGCTAGACCGGAATAACAAGAATCTAGTCCCTCCTACCCATCCAAAATATACAATATAGGACTGATTCTACTTGTACTAATAATATGTAATACATATGAATTCAGGCCATAAACACAATAAGCAAATTAATATATTTTCTGGCCCTAAAAAATAAGTACAAACGTAAGCGCAATATCCTTGCGCCGGATCAATATCCAGAACGATTACTCCTATAATCAAAAGTGTGAATCAAACATGGATTCTCTCGCTTTTACCATAGACAGCATTTTCATACACAAATGAATGAATGTCTATATTTTTCCCATATTAAATAGCCATATCGATTTTTGTAATATGTGCGTCAAAATATGCACGCAACACCTAACCTTGACCAGGGGGAAAAACATACACCCAATAAATCGACGTTTGAAACTCCGTCAAAAATGACAGCAACATATTACTGCATCCCCCGCCTCTTCCCCCCCCCCCTGTAAAAAAAGACACATTTTGTTTTTTGAATATATCCATGAGCAAGATAGCACAAGCATCAATTATGCGCCCATGAAAGAATGAACCTAATATCAGGTACAATAGACGCATAAATAAAGCGTCTGGAGAGAGTAAAAATCATCCCCCATCATAAGAGAAAATATTTCCTCTAAGCAAAACAAACTCGGGAGGTACCATTAAAGAAATCTAAGTTGCTGGCAATACCAATCATAGATATCAAAAATTGTCAAATACTATAATTATAGCAATATACAAATATCATGAACTACAATACTATACCATCAACATATCTAATGGATATATATCATGGATGGACATAACCAAATTTGTTAAAGTCATATACATCATCCAAATAGTGAAACAATTGTGTTAATGTATATTATGATATTAAGAACAGACATAAGTCTGGAAGTGTATCAGGAGATCTAGGACACCAGAGCTAAGTAGATTCATGTTGAGATCTACCATCACAACGAGATCTATCAAAATTATTATCTCTGTTGAGACCATTGCTCTTATTTGAACTCCAGTTACAATAATTGTGATTATTATTTCCCTTATAATCAAAATTCCTGTTACGTGGATTTTGTTGTTTCCAAGAAAAACTATTATAAGGTTGGTAACTTTTATCAAAGTTCCTATAGTTACTGGGACCAACATGTTGAGGACAATTAAATTGCCTCCAGTTCTTTGAAGAAGCACCATTACGTGATGGGCGCGTTTGGTATTGTCCACAATCACGGTTATTTCTCTTAGTAAAGTTGCTTTTATTTTTCCCTGTAGCAATATGCTTAATATGTACATCGTACTGACTGAGCTGAGTACGTTGGGCACTAATAGTCTTCTTCTCTTTTATCAATTTATTGGAAGTTTGAAAATTAGATGCACGGTTTCCCTGAGGAATCTTATCATGACACTTATCAAAGTCCTCACCCTGATCCAAACTTGGTTTACCTTTGTTGGCCTGACGCCAACTCCCATTAGAGACAGTATCGTTATTCCGTGGGAAACTATATTTTCCACGAAAAGATTTGTTCACATATTGCTTAGTGTTACCATGAGCATTGAGTGCATGTGGCTGGTTCTTAGCATTTGTAGCATATTGATCATCAGCTTTATGTCCAAATCTATTCACCTTGGTAGCAGACAACATTTTATTGTTCAAAACAATATCTAACAAACCATCAATTCTCTTGCGAAGTTTTGCAATTTCTACTTCTGCAACAGCTTTCTCTCTAGAAACAGCTTTATGAACTCTCTCGTTGACTTTAACATGAAGTCTGTTGCAATCTAACCTTAAGTCATCTAACTGTGAAGTTAGAGTCTTCTCTTTCACTATTCTATCTCTAAGATCCAATCTCAACTTTTCCTTTTGAGATGTGGTTTCTAAAACCTTAGCTTTCTCTTGAACAAGTTCAAGTCTGAGTGCTTCCATAGCACTATGATGAGTAGTCAAAAGTTCATCAATTTTCTCATCCTTTCCTTTATTCGCTTTCAACTGTGTTAACTCCAGTTGTAGTGACTGAATCTCACTGTCCTTTTTATTCTTAAACACCTTAATCTCCTCCTGAGATATTAAATTCTTTTCTTCTAGTTGGCGGCCGAGAATCACATTCTGACTCAATAGATTAGCGAGTGTATCATTATATATCTTCTTGTGTTTCTCAGCCACCACTTTTAATTTCTCATAGTCCATTTTGACATGGTTTTGCTCATTATTAAGAGACTGTTCTTTACAAAGATGATTGTTCTTCATTGAGCTCACTTCATCTATCTGGCTATCCAACAATTGTTTTAATGAGGTTACCCCATCCTCTAACTCCTTCTTTTGTCTAAGGGAGAATTCACCAAATTTCTTATTATCCGCTATCAATTCCGTCACTTTACTCTTCAATGTAGCATTTTCACAATTCATTTCTGAGAACTTCTTCTCATTCTGCCTTTTTAACTGTTGTAGCTCATCAGTAATAGCTTTCTTGTCACCCTGAAGATCATTTATCGTTTTCTTCAACGCATCCAACTCAACAACATTACCTTCATCATAAAAGAGTGTGGATAGTGATTTAGAAAGTCTAACTACTCTATCTTTAGAATAGCCATTTCTATAATTACATATAGCATATTCTCTAAGATCATCACTCGCCTGAAGTAGGAATTGCTCTGTGGCATAATCCTCACAGTCCTCACCAAATAAACGTAATTTTTTTCTTCCTTTCTGAAGAAAATGATGGACAATTTTCATCATATCCATAATAGCTTATGTCCAATAATATGCTATTAGTACCTGAAATATAAATTACCTTATCCCACTTCAATGGGAAACAAGTCTTTAATATTAGACTTGTATACTCACTTCAGTTTATTTCACTCTCTTTGAGAGACAAGTCTTAGTCAAAGACCTTGTATGGTTACCCTGTTTCTTTATAATAATATTCTGTCAATAATCTCTATCTGAAGAGTGTATCATATTAATAATAATAATAATAATACATGACCAAGTATGTGTATGTAGACTGTGTATGACAATAATAAATACAAGGACAAAATTACAGAACAACAACCGAAAACGTTCGCAGAAGTCAAATAAACAATACAGCGAAACTAAGGAAAATGTTACAAAAATGTGTAAAGATGACTGCGAAAAGTAAACAAGACAAATGGTAACACTGTTATAAACAAAAAGGTGTAAAGAAATAAATGAAAGTAAGGAGAGACGAACAGATACAAACAAAACAAATCGTAAATCAAAGAATGGAAAAAAATAACGAAAACAACACTAACACATCGTCACTGCTAAACGAAATAGCAACTATTGTCGCTAGCAAATCCCAATTAAGGAAATTTGCAGTCCCTACAGAAAACGCTTTCAATAGACAACTCTGTTACGTGGTATTATCTAAAGGAGTCACCTTACCCAACCAAAACCCGCTGAAAACACCAGAAAAATACACAACAATAATACAAGTAACATAAATATCATCAATGGAATGTGTTGCAAACAAAGTTTAGTTACAAATAAGAGTATAGTAACTCTCTTGCTCTTTGTCAACACGGGAGTACAATGTCAAGCGCGCAATGATTGTTAGATCTACAATAACATGTAGTGGTCTCCAGGAACATAAAGTCACTATGACCTTCTCGACAAATAGTTGAGACTTGAGGTCCAATGTTGAAAAAAGTTCGTAGACGGTACTGTTTACAAAAACACTTGACCTCGAACTACGTGATTTGAACGTTCATACGTTGAAGAGTCTGTTGACTGTAACGTGTAGACAACAAAAAATACTTGACTTGTGTGCAGCTGTGGTCCACGTAGCAATATTGCCTAGATGCCAACTCCAGTACTTGTACCAACTGTGGTTCATGTAGCATTATCTCATATATGCTAACACTGTTTATGTGGGTCAACAGTCAATGACCTATTTCTACTGTCCTGTGTAGCCAAAACTTGGAAATGTAGAGTGCTACGGATGTGTGTTATTTATAGCTGTCAAACCTTGATCGTTCCAATCTGTAGCATAAACCAAAATTGAAGCCGAAAAGCCCACGGAACAGGTGCACTAGAAATGTTAGTTGGTTTTTTTATGTGATGCAAATGTTGATGTGTAGTTGGCCAGGTACGCGTGTCGATGTCACCTGAACAGTGTACTGGTGCGGTGAAGATCTGGGTCACTCACGCTGACAGCATACATGGTCCTTGTACGATGATGATGATAATGGGACATGGGTATGTAGTCGCGAATGCGTTTAGGCTCATATATAGTTACACAATACGCCCAGTCACACTCGTACTGAAGCCAATGATGGTTGAAACTACTGGTGACAGTTCATACATTTATTCACAGGACTAACAGTAGAATCACACAGGAACAGTCAATGTAAACAGGTTCACGTACATCATGTTAATTGAAATCGCTTGGTACATATCAGGCCTTCTAAGGCTGGTGAACATTCACATATTTGGGCATGGTCAATAGTGGTATGTCCTTTAACGTACAGTTCATATGGCCGCTTTGGTATCCCTGACTGAACGCGTCAGATACCTGAATAACTCCGTCATACAAAAGACGAGCCCTTAACTCATGTAATCCTATTACCAGGGCCGTCGTTCAACTTGGCATAACACGCCAGTTACATCTTTACATGCTGTAGAATAGTGGCCATTACACAGGCCTCGATATGACGTCAGCTGTGTACTCTTCATAAGCAGGTTGCATAAACCCTGCTATAATGTTTGTATAAATATACCGCCAATCTGCGGTTTCCACCTTATATAACTTCGTCACTGGACTTCTGATCATGTGAAGACGAATAGTCTTAAATAGCTACCTTGAGCACAAAATATAAGTTCTGCATTACAGGAACTGTGAGCTGTTCTCACAGGCTAGGTAAGCCTTTAACAAATTCTGCAACCGAATGCGTAGTAATGATAAAGTCGGTGTTACCTTGAAGCGAATCCTCAGAACATAAGAAACAACACTGTCGTCATTCCTGACGTACAGTAAATCACTGGGGAAAACTGACAACGCAGTCACTTCCAAGTTTTTCCTTCCCCAGAACACAACGGACATTCCCGTCCCACAGAAGCCAGTTCACCTCTCTACCTGACGGAAGTCTAATTTTGCGCTCTACAACTGCGCATGGCACATAGCCCAGAACTGTTTACCTTTGACCCTTAAGGTCAAACCCAATGAATGAACCAAAAAGGGAGATAACCCCTAATCAACCTGACACAGCAAAGTTAAAACATAGTTCCCTAACCTTGACCAGGGGGAAAAACATACACCCAATAAATCGACGTTTGAAACTCCGTCAAAAATGACAGCAACAATATATTACATCGAATATGTTTATCTAACTTATATATAAATACCAACATCTTTATTCTTCATAAAAGACCTTGACATGTAGTGGTGTGATGCATTAGATGCAACAACAGTGTGGTGTAACAATACAACATTTCGTAAAGGAGATTAAATTTAACAACACTGTCTAAAATGTCTCTTTTATATTAATATGGGTGTTTTTTTACATTGAAGCTTCCATCCTGTACGACCCTATGATTGCACTGGTGCTAATATATTTACACAATTCTCCAACCATATTTTCTCAGTCCCACAGATACGATATCCTAATCAGTTTTAATTTTCTCGCTCAGTGGATAGTACTTATCAAATTTGTGTTGGTATCATTTATCTACATTGGCATCATAAGGTGTTGCTATTTCTACTAGAAAATCGGTTTTACTATGTTATCTGAATATTGTTAAATTAGGTTTAAGGCGCGTGCTTTAAATGAATTTCCACTGCTGCCGAAGAGAGATGGTTGATCTATTATTTCTTTCTTTATTGTTATGTCAATATCAGTACGATTTGTATATTTCACTTTCTCACAAACATTGTGTACTACCCTGTTTTGCCATTGCTGGTACAAGCGTTGAAATTTAGTACATCCATTTAATATATGTGAAACTGTTTCGTATGGGTGGTTAAATATGTTGCATACATACATACATGCATACGTAAATGCATACATGCATGCATACATACGTACATACATATCGCATACATACATGCATGCATGCGCGAATACATACATATCAGAATCTTTAATCTCCATAAAATAAACTGACATGATAAAGTAAAATACAACACACCATATAGGAGAATCATTAAAATACACACATTCATACATACATACTATATGTGTAGAAATAATATTTTAAAAACTAGTTAAATAATATAAGGTAAAGGTAAGGATCCCGTTACAACATACCTAACATGAGATTATGCAAGATAATCATTGAGGCATATTGGGAATATGGTGTTAGGCCCATATTTTCTTTGACCATCGGCACTTTAGGGGTGATGTAGTCAGCATCACGCCATTAAATAATATAAGTTGTAATAAAAAATCAACAAACATTCTGACACAACAGCCGATATTTTGTGAATTCGTACCAGCTTGAAATTCACATACGCATGTAAGGAGTGAAGAAAGCACATTGTTATTACTAACTATTCTAATAGTCTGCTATAAAGGTAAGTGTTTCACCAGTAAAGCAAGAACACAACGCGTTATTGTAAATACAAATATGTGTGATTGAACAGTACTCCATTTCCATGTTAATTTTAACATTATAACAATTTTTATTAATTTTTGTGATTTGTTTTCCGCTGCTTAAAAAAAGAGTCCCCATAACAAAATAAAAGCATGCTACTGTGTACCTCTTGAACCCTCTTCGCGTACTCGACGGGTACGCCGTCCATACGACATGGCTGCCGATAAAGTAAAAGTCGATTAAGAAACGAACCCCGAATAGTACATATTGTTTGTTTGTGAACCTGTCACATGTATGCAAGATTTTTAAAATCTCTGTCGTGCAAAGAACACCCGAGTTTACGACCACATTGGTTATACTTGGGTATTTAGTGTTCTTTGTCCTTAAAATCATGTCCTGTTTATTGTTGTCTTTGTTAATTTCTTCCAGACTGCGAATTTTGGCATTTGTTATTATTTCTATGCAAGATAATCTGAAATCTTCCGTCATTACTTTGGAAACCGCAGGTGTGTTAGTGTTCACATCAATGAATGTAATGATTGAACTTACCAGCGTTATGCCATCAGGATAAAGTTAACATTGTTTTTACCTTGAAGTATTTCATTCATGTGGCGAGGCATGTTTCTGTCATCCACGGACAAAATTCTTGGCTTATATCAGAGCGCAGCTGCCAGTTATTGTAACTGTTGATCAGAATCAACGTCATTGCACTCCAGGCAAACTCCTAGGTGCTCAGTCTCCCTCAGCAAATGTTGAACGGTATGACTGTTAAATGTTCTTGTGGTACACTGGTTGTATACATGCTGGATGCATCCTCACTTTCATCCATCCCTGCTGGTCTTACCTTTGATGCCTAATTCCAGCAATCTTAGCCTTGTTGTTTCATCTATTGTATTGACGTTCTCTAACAGGCGATCATTAATTATCCTTTGTATCTATCCCGTATCCATTTACAATGTCCTCTCTATGGGTGCTGTCAACGATAATCTGTAGCTTTCTTATTTCCACGCACCCCTGCATGATCAGGACAGTAGATCCACATTAGTTCATGGCCATTTCTTTGATTTATCAATTTTGCCAATCAAATACTAGAACCCGAGCGCAACTTTGATAAATACAACACCCTGGTAAGAACCAACTAGTTATTAATCAGCTATATATATTAACAAATAAAACTATTCTGCATCAGTTTTTTACAAATTAACGGTACACGTGTTTCCCATGTACCGTTAATTTGTAAAACTGAGTAAAACAAACAAAACCTAGTGCCTAACATCTCTAACACTACAGTATAAGAAACGTATTAAACAGCATAGAAAGGGACACTTCATATAATCAAACTTAATATGAAACACCAGTATAACAAATGCCAGAATTTGCAAACATAGAAGTAACAAATTTAAAAAAAATACAAAAACAATAACAACAAAGATAGTATGGTAACTAGAATATAGAACACGACATACACAAATTATAACCTACGTAGGTTTGAAACCAGTATTCCATGCACCATCATCATCATCATTATCACCATCATCATCATTATCATCATTATCATCATCATTATCACCATCATCATCATCACTTTCCTTTTAGCTCTTTACGAAGCGTGTAGCTACCATTATTGCTTGTCCCTGGCAGGATACCTGTACCAAACATTCACGTGTTCTTGCGGCAGTGGTTTCCGTAGCAATGTGTTGTACATTATGATGTTACCGGCTCTATGTACAACCTCAAATTAGTTGTCTTGTACGACATGCCTGAGTGTGAAGTAGGCCTGTTCTTTCTTCAGAGACCCCCGGGGAACTAGGTCAGATAATCTTAAGATAAGATATATTTATTCACATCTGGACGTAACAACAAATTCTCACAGTGATGTATTACCTATGATACATATCTTAGGAAGAAAATGTTGAAATTTACAACAATGTATTTGGAGCGTCAAGTGGCGGAGTGATACATCGTTTGCTTTAACAGGGTAGACATTGCCGATTACGGCCTTGTAAGAAGTTGGGTTTCTTAGTTCCCATAGGAAAACACAGTTGGTTATTGTTCAACTGTTTTTTTTAAATAACTACTGTCCTTGTCATACAAGGGTACTCGGTAATGAGAGAGGTGACAGACTAGCTTCTAGAGCCCCCATAGTGGGGATACTGGGTATGGACAGGGGAGAGATGCTGAGAACAATTAATGATCCCCTGTTAGAGAATGACACTGCAATAGATGAATCATCGAAGTTAAGATTGTTGGAATTTGGCATCAAACGTAAGGCTAGCAGAGAAGGACATAAGGCTAGCAGAGATGGACGTAAGGCTAGCAGAGATGGACGTAAGGTTAGCAGAGATGGACGTAAGGCTAGCAGAGATGGACGTAAGGCTAGCAGAGATGGACAAATGAGAGGATGCATCCGTCGTGTATACAACCAGCGAGCTACAGGAACAGTTAGCGTTCACACTCTTCGATATATGGCGAGGGAGACTGAGCACCTATGTGTTTGCCCGGAGTGCATTGATATCGATTCTGTTCAACAATAACAATAACAAAGTATCGAGTGGCAGAGTGGTTAGGGCTATGTAGCATCATGCTCCAGTTTACCCAGCCAGAAATGGGCATCTGCTTCTGCTCTTCAGTTAGGGAAGGAAAATGCTGCCAGAACGGAAATTGATTGTCCCACCTATCACAAAGCTGAGATCTAGTATAGTGAAGTCTTTAAAATATCACTCCTCTACGGACCTCTAGAAAACACATAAATGGCGTTTCTGAATTTTTGTACTTCACAGAGGTGGTAATAACATCATCAAAATTGTGATTCGATGGTTTTCTAATACAAAAATTCAGCACAAAAAGTTGGAAATATAATTTTGTACGATCCTGTAGACCAGTGTTTCTCAACCTTTTTGTGTTCACAACACACTTGTCAATTTTCTAAAAATTTGCGTCATACCTATCTGACCCCACGCCTGAATAAAAAATTTACAGTGATGTATACTAAATTAAATACACTAATTTGTGGGTACTTTAGAATACAGAAAACTCTGAATTTTATTTTCTCTTAATTTTTTAAAATAATTGTGAATTATATCTATTTTTGTTCAGAGCAGTTAATAGCTCCAATTATTGTTGAATGAATTCAAGATGTAAGACCAGTTTTAAATTACATGATCACTAAAAATATACTTCATGTAGTAAATTTACACAATTGAGAAATACTGCTGTAGACTAATTTATTGAGAAGGATGCAGGCTTTCATAAATGGGTGCATGCACAAAATAACAGGATGGAAATGGTATGTCAAGGTCAACTAATGTGGGACTGGTAGAAAGAACAAGACAAACACCAGTGGAGCAGGGGAGGAGAAGATGCTGGCATTGAATATGACATACATTCAGATAATACGTTGATAGCGCAACAAGGCAGTCGCTGATCTGGAATTTCCAGAGTAAGAGAAAAATGGAGGGAGATTTAAAAAAACAACAATAATAATACACACACATACACACACACACACACACGAAGAATATTGCTGAAGAGCGATATAAAGGGAATAAAGAAAAGGTGGAAAGACCTTGACATAATTATCACATGAGTTCTTAGCGTATCTTTTGTTGATGACCTGCGCTCCGCGGGCAACTTAGAGGTACTGATGTTGATGACAGAAGAAGTAGGAATAGTTTTTGAAACTACAACACACCTTGCACTTCATTCTATCCAAAATTAGCTGAGTGTTCATCTGCTTTTCCATCTTTCTACGTTGTGTTCTCTATGGTAATATTTGGCTAACAAAACAATAGGTCGTCGACAGGAAATCATCGCCAACTCATGTCATTTGCTCTTGCAATAGCGGTTTCTGTAGTAATTTGTTACACATAATGAGGTTGCCTTCCATTTTGGAAAAGCGAAAAGTATATTTTAGTGGCAAGCCGTTAGCTGATACTTGTATAACTAAATCTACCTTTGACATAATTTTCCTGGTCTATACAAATTATAAATGTGACCCAGATAGTGTACCCCATAACTGGTCTCCGATTTTCCCACACTCTTGTAGAGCTGAAATATAAAATTGATCGGCCAGGGGAAGTATGCCAGTAGGTGACACCGCGGTTTTCCTACGTTGCTGTCTTATCGCTTGCGTTGAAGATTGTCGTATAGAATTGATTCCATCAACTGTACTAATATGATCATAGCGACCTCAATTTGCTTTTACTTTAGTGCAATATTTTCCCTTCAAGTAATGCTAACTTTCCAGGCGTAAGAGATGTCGTGTAATAAGACCAAATGTACAGTTCAAAGTTCGCCAAACATTTCTCTGTGTCTGTGGGCCAAACCCCCGGGTTGCCATTTTAACCCACATCTGACAGAATCAAATCTAGAGGTAGCTTCCATTGTGCTCCAGAGCTCAAGTTTCTGCCCCGTTTAGCAAACAACAAAGATTGAGCAGTGCTAATGAATTCGAGCTGCTTGTTGGGACGTTCACAGTCCAGTAGCTAGTTCACATGCGTCATGATCCGGCTGAATAGACAACAATATAGAGCCGCTTTCAAGTGACAGTGGTACCCGAGGAGCGGCCAGGGGTACTTATCCTGACAACCATGGAGACGAGAATGATCTGACCCCAAGGCATAGTCTGCCCAGCAAGGAGTCTAACGTTGTCGATGTTCAGAGTAAAAGACATGAGCCGCGGTAATTGCAGGTGTCGTTGTCGCGGCCACATTTGAGTACTCACATCAAGTGTTAGGACGATGGCCTGGCACGAAGCCGCTATGTTGCGAAATGAAGGGATGCCGGCACAGGGCAGACGAGAGCTAATTGGAGAGGGTGGGAAAGAAAGATTAAGATGGACTCCAGATGAAAGAAGAAACGGAAATGGAGATGAAATGAATAGCGTATAAAGACCGGAAAACCTGCACTGCCAAGCTGATATGAGGACCTACCCCTGGCAAGGTTAATGATTCGACAAATAGCCTGATAATAGGATAGAGGAAAGTGGGTGGGAATTTCGTGAAGTGCCTGTGATAAAATGGGACTGGTCTCGCAGAGGTGCGATTGTTTGCGTTAAGGGTAGCCTTGACACTGAATAAAACATCACGTTTGTCAGGTCGTGGGGCAACTAGTTCTGACATTTAAGGAGGATAATACGCCCTTCCATCGCTGCATAAGAAGCGCTTTATACCTCCTAGCCCCTTCTCCACTATTTCGAAACACATGTTGTAATTGTCTTTCACAACAGGCGGGAGAAAAATGTTACACTTTCATTAAAAAAAATATCAAGAAATGCCTGGAATATTTATTGGTTGCTATTTTTTTCATTGAGCGTTCGATTGACAGGGTGGTTAGAGTACTGGTTTCTTACGACAAAGGTGTCGGGCTCGATTCACTGTATCGACACTCTCCAGACTTCCCAGCTGTAAATAGGTACCTGACTTTGCTCTTAAGTTAGGGAAGAACGAACGAACGAACGAACGAACTTTATTTTCAAAGGGTTAAGAATTGGGCACGCAGGCCCGTCTGACATTCTGCCCTTCCTCTCTATCTCATCATGTATATACTATATCCTTTCATCCTCACATTTACTTTAAGCATTATTAAGGCATTTATCATTATAAAAGTAATATTACATTTGCAATAATCATCATAATTAAAGTATGTTTTTAAAATAAAGAAAACAAAAAATAAAAAATAAAGAATTACAACAACAACAACACAATTAACGGAAAAAAAATAATAATAATAAATTTAAAATAAAAAAATAAATAAATAACAAAAAACAAGCAAACAACAAGACTGATACAAATCGAATTCTTCATACAGTAAATTAGTGATTTGAGACATATTCAGAGGTGTGTTATAAGAACTCGGGGAAATGTTCAAACGGTTTTGTACTGAATGACTCAGGGACTGTTTTTTTTCCAGTGCGCGCGAACAACTTTACGAGAGGTGAGCAGCTTTGAGTCTCAGCAGATACTGCTTCAATGAATGCAATGGTAGGTTCATTAAGATGAGGTACGAACGAACGAACGAACGAACTTTATTTTCAAAGGGTTGAGAATTGGGCACGCAGGCCCGTCTGACATTCTGCCCTTCCTTTCTCTCATCTTTTATACTGATTTCATTGATTCTCACATACATTTTACCCATCAATTCAAAGAATTCAACGTTATAAAAGTAAAATAATAGCATACTCACATTCACAGTATCTAATTATAAACATGAAATAAAGTATGTTGAAAAATACAAACTAAGTATCACCATGAAACAAAATATGTTGAAAAACACTATCATCATCATTAAACCTACATTCGATATTATACCATTTGTTCGGAAAAATAATCACATTAGGGGGGCAGATAATCAGAACTCATAAAGTAATCGAAAAGTTTACGATTGTATGAATAGGGACTGAGGTTGTTATCTTTCAGATAATGTGGAAGATAGTTCCAGAGATGAGCAGCAGAGTAAGCTAAGCTTTTCTTGAATAAGTCAATCCTAGGCTTGGGCACTTGTATTTTGTTAAGGCGTTGACTGCGTCTTTCACTGTATTTGAACATTGGCCACAGATATGTTGGAGCATTCTGTGACAGGATTTTGTGAACAAATTTAGCTTTGTTGAACAGAAAGCGCTTTCTTAGAGGCAGTATTTTGAGATCTTTATATAGATCTACACACTGTGCTTGTGAGGTAAACAGTTACTTTCCTCGTTGTCTTTGCGTCCCAAACTCCAGAATCAGATTAGATAGATAGCTAGATAGACTTATACGAAAGCAATTAATTTGCCAAGGGTTGAAAATCGGGCACAGTCCCCTCTTGCATTCTTCCTTCCTCTTGCTCATCTTTTATTACTGTTACTCAAACATTATCCAGCGTACTGAAAGTATTAATGTAAGGGTAGTGCAACATTACAAGGAAGTATAACAGCATACATTAACAGTACCTGATCATAAAATTAAGAATATAAGTTATTAAGAATATAATATTAAGAATAAGTATATTGTAATGAAAACTAGATCATCAGAGCCTCCATACAGTATATTAGATAAAAGTAAGAAAATATAAGAGAATATAAGAAAAAAGCAGCTAGGAAGAGATCTGATCACCCCACCTCTCGATGCTGGACCTGGTATAGTGAAGTCTCACACACCACTCCCCAACGGCAGCCACTCTCCAACGGCAGGTCTGCTATGGGATTACCTTTGTCTTTTTTTTTCATTATGCAAACATAGCCCGATCTGAGTCAAAGTTTTGAGGTCTCCTCCATCTTCAGATGTAGACACCACAACATTGTCGTATTTTAGTTATCTCTCCATGTCCATTCCTTCTTTTTATTCGTTCATAGTTGTAATTGTATTCACGCGCCACTTATTTCCCGGATCTAATATAGTGGCTGTTTTGTTCATTCGGATTCTGCAGGTGATAACCAGACCACACGGTCTGTCATATTTTGACACTGCGCCCTAATCCCAATCCCAGCTATCATAATTATCGATGTATGTTACGTCGGTCGGTCTCACTCAAAATAGTAACTCGCGCCAGAAAAAAAAGACGCGCAACGCTCGGTGTGCAACTTGCGCTGCGTGCGTGTTATATAAAACAAATACTTTGGTTTTTTTTTATTTTATTCTTTCACGAAATTAGTAGCGCTCGACAAAGTTATTATCAGGGAACACTCTTTGAAAACAATCCACGCACTTTCACACGAAATGTTGTCATCAAAGAACTTTTAAATTGAATCTAAAATAACATAATTCTCGCCGTGTGTACGTTGGTCACAGCTGAGGAATGCAACCATGTTGAAAAATTGTATTGTTTCCATTATATATACACTCCCGAAAATAGTTACAATCAACAAACAAAAGCGTTCAAATGACGGTGGTCATGAACAGTTTGATTACACTGTATAATGGAAAGAAACCAAAAACACTCTAAGAATGTACTTCTATCTGCTCATATGCGAACGGAAACAGCACACTATAATTAAAAATCCGTCAACTTTGACGGGTTATTGCTAGTATAACATAGTCTGTGTCTAGGTTTGAGTGGAGCGCAACTCGCCAAAACGAGGCAAAATTTTATTTAAAAAACAAAAAACAAACAGGATTCACCCGGCTTTTTGGTGTTTGGGCCCCCCTTCACCTAAATGGCAATAATTTAAAAAACTATAAAAAAAACCCCTTAACATTGTGATGGTATATACTAGTGTTATTTATGATTTTTCCAGGGTGCATTATATCTTTTAAGCTATTTTTATTTTTACTGTCTTCTTTACAACGTTCTGAATGTGATTGCAAAGTGCAAACATTTTCTTTTTGTACACAAATCTATGCATTTTAAAATTTGTTTAACTTATGCAAGGTCTCCGGACCCCTAGGCTTCAGCCTACTTAGCCTAATGGATAATCCGGCCCTGTCCGGGGGCATGGCCAGAGACTTCTATTTCGGATCGTATCTGTTTTTTTTTTAAATTTTTTGTTTGTATTTAACATAGTTGCTTTCTTCCTCTCCTGTTTCCGTGTGTAACTGATGGGCAACACGTGGGCTATTCTCTATGTACTTTGTAGGGCTGCAGAGTAGGAGTCGGAGTCGTGGAGTCGGTCGTTTTTTAGTGAAGTGTAGTCGGTAAATAATGTCCTGACTTCGATTACGAATTTTATGCTATATATGACTAGTAAAAAATTGTAATCGTAGTCGAAAATTTTTTGGCCGACTCCACAACGCTGGTGCTTTGTCCCAGTTAGACATTTTACTTATTTTCATGTATCTCGTTGTTTCTCAAGCAAGAAAGCAAAGTGGTCACAGAAACCACTTACAAAATACTAAAAAATACTGTTTGCATTTAAGGAACTTGTTTGAACGTGAGTTGGAAACCACCACCTGCGTTTTTTTTCAGGGAACAATCGAGGTTATAAACCACTTAACGTTGCTAATCAAAGGTTAATCCGATCAAGAGCCTCCTTATGGGAATTCGCCCACGTGGTCGCAGGAGGGAAACTGTATAAACGGATCAGGCTACCAGAACAACATGGCTGCCACCCACGTGACTAAACAGGGGATTTGCGAGGGATAAATCGAATGTTAACGTAACACTAGAAGGCTCTTAAACTTCAGGAGCAAAGCTGAACAACAGAAGGAATAAAGAAATGAAGGACGGAGAGAAGGAAAGAAAACAAATTTTAATATCAAGAGCAGGACAAAAACAGTTTGCAGTTTAATGATTTAGTGGAGTAAGAGAAAAAAAAAAAATAATACTTTGATGTTAATAGAGCGCACAAAAAATATTAAATAGAAAAATAACACTGAACACCCTAATTATAACCAAAAGTTAGGTTGATCGGCATAGACTTTCTGCTGAGATGGTGGATTGATGGAGGCAAATAAAACTCATGTGATACTATTCCATTCTCTTCTCACTTCTGAAATAAACGACAGAAAAAAAAACCCGCAACATAACGCATACACCGATGAAGTACATATGAAGAAAACACTCCCAGTATTTGAAATGGTATTTCAAAATCCACAATGTGGAATTGATGACAAGAACCAGACACGTGTCAGTGGAACAAGAGGCGAGGTGAAGACGCTGGGGTTGGAAAGCACACATTAAGGAAACCTATTGATAGCGTTACAAGGCAATCCTTGAGCTGGAATCTCGAGGGCAAGACTAGTAGAGGGGGATAAACAAAATTTGGAAAAAGGAACTGAGAACAACCACACATGACAAGGGTAAGGAAGTCATGGAGACATCTTGAAAGAATGGCACAAGACAGGAGAGCTTGACGTGAGTTTGTTGAAAGCCTGTTCTATCTCAGGGAAGTGAAAGATGATGACGATGATAATAATAATGATAATAATAATGATGATGATAATAATAATGATGATAATAATGATGATAATGATGATGATGATGATAATAATAATCATAATAATGATGATAAGGATGATGATAATGATTATGATAATAATGATGATAATAATGATAATAATAATGATGATAAAAATGATAATAATGATGATAAAGATGATGATAATGATAGTGATTATGATAATAATGATGATAATGATGATAATAATGATAATGGTGACGAAGACGATTATAATAATGATGATATTGATAATGATGATGATAAGGGTGACGATGATGATTATAATAATGATATTGATAATGATGATGATAATGGTGACGATGACGATTATAATAATGATGATATTGATAATGATGATGATAATGGTGACGATGACGATTATAATAATGATGATATTGATAATGACGATGATAATGGTGACGATGATGATTATAATAATGATGATAATGATGATGATAATAATGGTGATGATAATGGTGATCCTGTGACGAGGAAGTTTTTACACTTGGGATTCTGTATTGAGGAAATTGTGTTCGGGGCTTATAGAGAAGAGGCAAATTGAAAGTGCAGACAGGGGGAGTTTCGGGAGAAACTTGAGATTCCAGCAAACTATGTGGACAGCATCTTTAGGGTTAAGTGATAGTTATGTGATTGAATTAGTCATTAGTAGGCGCGCGTCTTATGGGTTAAAGTTCGCTTGACTGCTAGCATACTCGGTCAGTTGTTTCGTAAACGGGGAAAAAAAGTAAAAACACATAGTTACTAAATCAAGTGTGAATAATATTATATGGCAAAAATAAATATAAATATATTGTACGTAAATCAAGAAAGAATGATAGTAAGACAGCAATAAATATATTGTTATTAAATGAAGAGAAAGAAAAAAACAGCAAAGGGAAGAAAGTAATAAACATATTGCAAGTAAATCCAGAGAGAGTTACGGCAAACGGATGAAATTAATAACATATTGTTACTAAATCCAAAAAAAGTAACAAGAATTGAAAATTATAAACATATTGAAGTAAACCAAGAAAGAATAACAAGAAACTGAAGAAAGTGTTAAATATATTGTTATTAAATCGAAAGAGAAAAATAGCAAACGACACACACACATATATACACACACACACACACACACACACACACAAAACCAACTAAACAAACAAATAAACAGACAAGAAGAAAGAAAAATAAAAGTACACACACACACTCACACATTCCCAGGACAGGATGCAACAAAATCAATACGAGAAAACTCGGTAAATGGTTCAGAGGAAATATCTATTTTTTTGTTTCGCTTGTTTCCTCTACTTTATTGACGTAGTCAACGAGAAAGAGCAGAATGTAATGAGATAGTCAAACATAACAAGAGGAGATAGTTACCAAACTGAATAAGAGTCACAACAACAATAAACAATGAGTACAACAACAACTGAGACGTCAACAATAATAATAAAGTGACGGTTGTTTACTAACGTAAAAAAAAATAAATAAATAATTCGTTGACTGAACGAAGTTAGATACATTTCTAACAACTCCATTATGACAATTTTAACGCCAAAATGTTAGATCTTAGTTTTATCGGGTGGGGTGGGGGGGGGGGGTGGGGGGGGAAAATGGGGGTTGACAGGTTGTTTTTTCTCTCGTTCTTTTGCTTTCCCTAACTCACGAACTGAGTCAGTTACCCATTTACTGCTGAGTAGAATGCGGAGCTTGATATTACCAGTTTTTGAACCCGGGAACTTTGCCTTAAGAAATAAGCGCTCTAACCAGTCTACCACTTAAATAAGGCATCCATCCTTATCCCGTGACTTTTTATTTTAATTAATTAATAAATTTGTTAGCTGAACACTTCGCGCCTCAGTTAATCGTGCTGTTATTATTATTTTTGTCCGTTCCTGCTACATTAATGAAATCAACATTTTTTTTTCTATTCTCCATTAAAACATTTCGTGCCTCTCTCTTGGTTTCTATCGCTTTCTTCAAAAGTCTTTCTCATTTCTTGGTATATTTTTGTTGAAGGCATGGGATCCTTGACGAACTGAAGGATGATGGTGATGATGTTGTTGTTATTCATACGAGAAGATGCATTGCGTATTCAAATAATGTACATTAAATGTTGATCATAGGACATAGTTCCAGACATAGAAGTACCACTTCTTCTTCTTCTTCTTCTTCGTACATTCTCAGACGTCCACTTGAATGTTCTCAATGAAAGCAGTAGTCAGTTTGAGGCTATTTGAATCCCCGTAAAGCTTTTCCACGAAAGGAGCTGGCGTCGGCCATATGCGCTTTCTCTGTACCGCATATAAGGGGCAACTTTGAAGCAGATGTTCAGCAGTCATTAAGAAGCCCCTTGTTACATATTCATGTTTGTCTATGATCTTAAGTGTTCAGTTTAAACAGTTTTCTTTTTTCTGATCTCTTCGTTGATTCTCTATTGTTCTCAATGAAATCTTCGATGACATTTTAGACAAAATTAATTGAAAACAAAACGCATATTGATAAATTGTTGGAATGCTCTCATCAGCTTATTCGAAACAGAAATCGAAATTTTAAATAAGTGAAATTTCATTTACGGAAAACTGAAAGTGAAATACGTGGTTTTATTTGGGTCATTAAATTAATCATCATCGTCATCATCATCAACATGATCATGATCATCGACATCATTATCGTCATCCATATCATTATCTACACATCGCCATCACCATGATCACCATTATCAACATCAACATTATCATCACCATCATCATTATCATCATCATCATCACTATCACCATCATCACAATCATCACCAATATCTTCATCACCACCTCCATGATCATCACCATGATAATCACCATCATCATCAACATCATCATCACCATCACTATCATCATCACCATCACCATTATTAGCATCACCATCAACATTATTACCATCATCATCATCACCATCATCACAATCACCATCACCAACATCATCATCATCATCACTACCATCATCATCATCACCATCATCATCATCATCATCATTACGATAAACATCACCATCATCATCATCATCACCATCATTATCATCACCATCGCCATCAACATCTTCTCTATCACCATCAACATCACCATCATCAACATCATCATCACCGTCATCACTATCATCACATCGCCATCAACATCATCAACGTCAACATCATCAACGTCAACATCATCACCATCACCATCATCAAAATCACCATCATCACCATCATCATCACCATTGTCACCTTCACCATCATCAACTTCATCATCGTCATTACCATCACAACGATCATCACCATCACCATCATCACCATCATAACCATCATCACCGTCACCATCATCTCGATCATCACCATCATCATCACCATCGTCGCCATCACCATCATCAACATCACCATCATCATCACCATCATCACAATCATAACCATCATCACCATCATCACCATCACCATTATCACTATCACTATCATCACGATCATCACCATAATCATCAGCATCATCATTGTTGCCATCATCATCATCACCATCATTACCATCACAACCATCATCACCATCATCAACATCACCATCATCAACATAACCATTATCACCATCATCATCATCATCATTATCATCGCCATCATCACCATCATCAACATCAGGATCATCATCACATATCCATTACCATCATCATCATCATCGTCATCATCATCATCATAATGATCATTATAATGATAATGATCATCATCAGCCATTATTAATCACCAGCATCATCATCAATATCATTACCATCACCATAATCATCATCATCACCGTCATCATCATCACCATCGTTATCATTATCATCATCAACTATCATCATATTATCATTATCATCATCACCTTCAACTATCATCATTATCATCGTCATAATCAATCATCATCACCATCATCATAATCATCATCACCATCAACATTATCGCCATCATCATCATCATCGCTTTTTTTTCGATCCTTTGAAGTATGGAGCCACCACTGCACAGGTCACCTATTTCAGAAACCCAGCATGGAAACATTCGCGTCATCACGTGTTTACATTAAGATTCTGCCAGCCCCATGCACAACCTCATATTAGTCGGCTACTACGACATGCATGATTGAGCAGTAGTTCTAGTCTTTCTTTGTGTCTTCAGGGACTCCCGGATATTACACGGGGCCGTGCTATTTATAGATAATTAATAACAGAATACCCGTGTATATATAACTAGAATGTCATTTATAAATAACACAGGACTGAACACATGTCTAAATTAAAGGAATTGAATCTCTTTGTGTGTGGCTTCCGTGGGATCATAAATAAGCGGATACACTACAAATTTGTTATTCCAGGTTCCATTTCCCGTGGTTTTTTTCGGGAGTGTCTGGGGAGGCAAAGGAAGATCTTCTTCTTCTTCTTCTTCTTCTTTTTCTTCTTCTTCTTCTTCTTCTTCTTCTTCTTCTTCTTCTTCTTCTTCTTCTTCTTCTTCTTCTTCTTCTTCTTCTTCTTCTTCTTCTTCTTCTTCTTCTTCTTCTTCTTCTTCTTCTTCTTCTGCTTCTGCTTCTGCATTCGTCCTGAAAAGGACGTTTGTTACGTTGTGTCGCCGTTTACAGCAAAGCTGCGATATCTGCGCCTTTCGGCCCGACACATCTGTTTTCAGCATGCATTTTTGGGACCGGGTTAGCCTTCCCTCTTCGATCCCCACTCTCTCAGCCATACTGCAGTGATGCAGCCTGTTTCCAGGACCACCACTTGGAGGTGGATTAGTGTCTTGGTCAGCTGTAGTTCGCTGACCCTGACGCAAGCAGTCAAGCTATGGGTCGCTTACTGAATTCCTCACTTTTGATGCGTCTTCGGTCCCAAAGGAAGATCAAATGTTCCCTCAGGCATGTCGTAAAAGGCGACAAATATGAGATTGTGCCAGGGGCTTCCTACATGATCTTATAAAAGAACGTGCTGTAGAAACTAACATTGCAAGAGCACATAAAAACTTTGGTTCAGACTTGATGGTGACTTGATGGTGACTTGATGGTGACTTGATGGTGACCGGTTAAAGTGTTGTTTCCGTGCTCCACAGGGGGCAGAAAGAACAATGGTGATGATGACATTTAGAGTGTCGCGTGTAGTTTTCCGGAGTCTCTGAGGTAGCTAGAAAGAAATAATAGATCTACTGCTCCGTCATACATGTCGTAAAAGGCCATTGATATGAGATTGCATATGGGCTGGCTACCTCGTCATGTAAAACAAGGTGATGCAGAAACTACTGTTGCAAGATCCCATGAATGCTTTGAAACAGGCTTCCTGGTGACCAGCTGCAGTGGTGGCACCGTGCTCCAGAGGGAGAGAACAAGGGAAACGATGATGATGATGGTATTCACGAATGCTGTGGTGCAGGCTTCCTGCAAATGAGCCAGCTGCTGTAGTGGTTCAATGCTCCAGAGACAACAAAAACCAATTTGTGGTTGATGAATGATAATCAGATAATTATACAGAACGTTGGACATTCAATATAACCATTTAGTAGTACCCTTAGATAACTGGCTGAACTTTGAGCTCGAAGATTTATTTAACTGTATTCAACATTCAATACAACGCTTCCTTCATCAGGTCTGGTTTCAGAATCGAAGAGCTAAATGGAGAAAGCGAGAGAAAGCACTTGGCCGGGACAGTCCCACTTTCATGTCAGTGGACGCTCCCGCCTCCCTGTCTGAGATGATGAGTCTGGCCCGACCCTATGGGATCCCCTCCCCACTGGAACCTTTCTGGAGTAGCCGGTTCCCCAACCTGACCGGAGTGCACCCCATGATGGCGCTGACTCATCCGGCACTAACCTCTGCCCAGGCCGCCGCTGCTTACAGTGCCAGGTGAGCAGTTTGAGGTCAGATTATGTGCCGTCTCCACCTCGAAGATTGTCTGTACTGGATCTCAGTATTTTTTTCCTGTATCTTATTTTAATAGCACACTGTTACATATTACATTCTACCCGTATTTTTATGTTTACTTCCAGTTATGGCGATATGAGCGCATTGTTGTTGTTTGTTTGTTTTTTGAAAAGTCTGCCATTTCTTGTCCTTGAAAGTGTGTCTTGTAATTTTTAATTTGTTTTTGTTTTAAATCTCTATTGTTTCTTGCCTGGGAAAATGTGTCTAGTTATATATGTTTTGCCTTTAAACATGTCAGTGCTAACATTTATGTTGTCGGTACGGTTTATGTCTTTTTAATTGTAATTGCTTGAACAAGTCTGCCCGTTGTCGTGGAATATTCCAATCCACATATATAAATTAAAAGGTAAATGCAAAGCCTAACAAATAAATTTAATAAAAGGAAGAAGAATGGTAAAGAACAGTGCTGTCACAATGACAGTACTCGAAATCCCCTTTGTTTTATGCTTCGTCTGCAAATTGTAACGTTTCCACGTTAAATATAAGCCACTGCATAAATACAAGCGTTTCCACAACACATTAAAACGGGTATTGCATTTCTAAGAAAAACATTGAGAGGCACACTGCGTAATGACCTAAATTAATCCTAACATTAATTATACTACGTTACCAAAACGAACGAACAGATGGACTCAAATAGAAAGAGAGAGGGGCGAATGAAAGCAAGGACACATGCAACACTAAACTCGCGTCGCGCGATACACAATTACTACTATCACGCGTGTAAGGCCACATGCACTAACTTTTTTTCAGACGGACAGTGATAAAAACACTAACCTTCCCAGAGTTAGGTTTTAAAAACCTGGAAAACGCTTATTAGAAAAGATGACATTAGATGGGTTTACGTTTGAAATCATTACAGTACCCAGACAGCACATCTTCGAAACAGGAGGTAGAAGAAATTGCATATTTTGAACGCAGCCACTTAGCTCTTTTAAATTTGTATATTTGGGTTCCTTAGGGCTTGCTGACAAAGAATATGTAAAACGTTACGCAAATAGTCTAGGAATTACCAAATTATAACCAAAATAAAATAGTGGGGGTGCCTGACAGCATGAAATCATTTCTGCTCATAAAATTTTTTTATAACGTGTTTGAAAAAACCTTACGTTACGGAAATAGCCTACCATGTTAACTCCAAATTGATTGGAGCGCAACAAATATAAGACTAAACACGATTGGTCGGGCTATAAATACTATCTTGTGTTGTTATGGGAAACGAATAGAAGGGGTACTTTTTTTGAAAAGATGTGTGGACGTGGTTTCATTGGGTAGAGCTGCAAATATACTTGATTCAGAGCGTCTGTTCATTGCCACATCTTGTAATAAACCTACTAAGAAGCAGTACGTTGAGCACCAGTGTATATTTGTTATAAAATAAAGCCTGGGACATCGGCAGATCGGAGTTGTGCTATATTCATTGCCAGTCAACGAAACTGTTTATTATTCTATGAATTGTGGTAAGCTTGAAATATTCAATATCTTTTAATGAAAATTGAATGTAAATTGTTAATTTATGCCTGTATATATGTGTAGTTCAGTAGCGAACATGATGTAAAGCCTATAATGCTCCAGCCTGAACAGAAGGTGTCGGAGGAAAGTAAAACTGCATGGAATGGCCAAACAGTACACTGACACCTAGATTATTGATTAGACAAAAATAATGCTGGAATTGCAGAGGCGTAGTAACCATTAGGGAGGGAAATACTGGTATAAAATATTTCAGATGAAGCTGACAGTTGGCCTAACGCTCTGAACTCAATGTTTGTGATGTATTGTGCTCAGTGTAGAAAGAGAGTATAAATTAGTTATGACGTAGAAGGTACATCCTTCTTGTTTTCAGGGACCGTGGTCTTAAAGTTATTGAGCAGCACCTGGTCAGAGCTTTGCTGAATCCAGAGTCGGACAGCATACTCCTTGGTCCATTTAGCTATCAGTGAGGTGTCTCCAGAGCCCAGGGGAGAAATCGAGCAGAGGAGTCTTTTCCTGCCGCCATCACGCAAGATAAGCTGATGAGGCCAGCTGAGCTCAACATTATGTACCCCATCTTAAAATGACATTGTAAAAATAACATTAAGAGGGGAATTTAATTGTTTTAATATCAGGAACTGAGAACATCTCCAATACTAGTTCCAATAAAGACAAACTATTGAAGTCATGATGACAAATACCAACAGAGCTTGAACAAAACAAAACCAGTATTACCTCATATTACTACTACACAACTGACACACATAGGATACTATTAATAATATATGTCATTACAAGATTCATATTGATAAATTCTGTATATATCACTTGTAATTAAAATTGATTGTGATTCCTGGTTCCCTTTGTATTTGAATCAGGACACATATACATTCATAACAGCACTGAATACATATTGTTATTTGAAAAGTTATCAGTGACTCCTTTAAGATATCCTTATAGAGTGTTTTATGTATGTGAGTGTCACTGTGTTGTCAAGTGTAGATAATTAATTACAGAATACTGTCTTCATGTAAAAAATGGTATATACAACCAGCGCGACACAGGAATATTTAGCATTCATACCCTTCGACGTTTGCTTAGGGAGACTGAGCACCTACGGGTTTGCCCGGAGTGCAGTAATGTCGATTCTGAATAACTATAACAACAATAGCAATAACTATGTTAGAAAGTGTTTGTTTCATGTTTGAAAATGTACCTGGGGCTAACAAGGTCATCACCTAAAATAGATTGTAACAGAATCCGCCACTGCAAGAACTCGTACTTTGATGTAGGAGGCCCATCAAGGGTGCCATCTCCAGAGGTGGTTCCACGCTTAACATGGAGTGTAAAAGGAGATGATGATGATGTTTGGAAATGTCTCCCGTATTTGTTGCATACTGAAAATGACGGCGTTTATTCTTTTTGTGAAAATGTATCCCACTATATTTGGTTTGTCTATGAAAAACAAATTCATCTTAAGATATATTGTGTCTTTGAAAATTTCCGGCGTTACCTATTTGTTTTTGCGATTGCAGCAACGATAAAGAGGACGTAGGTGACACGAAGATCAAATAAAAGAGAATACACCAACCACACAGTGTCATCATCACTATTACACTGTGTAGTTCCTGTTGTCATCATCACTATTACACTGTGTAGTTCCTGTTGTCATCATCACTATCACACTGTGTAGTTCCTGTTGTCATCATCACTATCACACTGTGTAGTTCCTGTAGGTATCTGAAGGTTGCATCCTTCACAGCGGGCACAAAAGGAAGTAAAGATGATTGGACATACAAGTGTCATTTTGCGTTTCGGCCTAACATTTCGGCGATCAACATTTTCTAAGTACACTATGCATAAGAATACGTGGACCGTACAGTGATATCTGCTTTAGCAAGTGACAACTAATAGAAGTTGTCTTTAGAGGGCTACAGCATGTCAAGACAAAATCAACTAACAAAGACAAATGTGTGGATAACAAGAACAGAGGTACATTATTAATTAGACAATTAAAGAGAATAAATATACGTTTGAGATAACTGGAAACCACAGGAGCACAGACATATCATTAAAGTAAGCGAACAACGGACAAGGCCATAATGAGTTGTAGAGCTAAAATCTTCAGCGCTAATGGTATTCTATGTGTGTCTCCGTGAACGCTCACACATACGTGACCTTTTATGCTCAGTTAGGAACATAGGTTCACTTCTTCAGTTGGCCAGTTGCAGGAAGCCTGCGACTATTCACTTCTTGTTCTCCTGTAGTGGTATTTTCTGTAGCAATTAGTTCTACGTGATGAGGTTCTAGTGCCAGGAACAACCTCATAGTTGTCGCTCGTGTCTTACAATGTATTTGAGGGAGAAGTGGTTCTATTCTTCTTTTATCTCCTCCCAGATCCCGAGCCCACGGGATGTGTTTCTGAGAGCTGGTACGATAGTTCGTGTAGATATACAAGATGTTCCTACTACAGAGGATTCTTGTTTAACAGTAGTAAATAGCTTAAAAGCCAACTGCAAACACGATGGCGGAGAACTGTGGGGGCTGAGATTAAAGGCGTGAATCAGACTTGGATCACTGCACGAAGATTGGCCATAGACCAGTCAAAGTGGAGAGAGTTTGTTGCTGCTCTATAAGACGCTACTAGGCGTAATGGTCACTGATTTCATTGTTAGTCAGTGGCTAAGGATATACGAAGAAGATGAAGTGAATGGTAAACATCTGCTTTGCATTAATGTATTTTATAAAACAAACATTGTTTAAAGATAACATTTTTAATGATTTAAATTTCTATAATTTCTTAGGTCTACATTTGGCGGAATAATTCCTGGATATATGCTCACCGTTCCTAATGGACTTGGGAGTCCTCCATCTTTGCCCGGAGGAGTTGCCATGATGCCCGGTCTGGCTGGTGTGACGTCGCCTATGTCTCCGCACCTGACTACATCAACGGCGTTGTACGAGGACATCCGCAGCGCCGGTAACAACAATACTACGTCTAGCACGTCCAGCGTAGAGTCTCTCAGGATGAAAGCCAAGGAGCACGCGGCAGAAGCGGCTGCTGCTATAGTAGGCATGCAGTTCTCTGACCACAATGTAGCAGTCAGCATGCCGACGTAACTCAAATATAAGTCCTCAATTTAGGCTGTTATGAACATATTATACTGGGGTAACGAGAATATGTAGTAGTGTGCACCTTCCTGGGACAAAGGACAATGAAGCTGCCAACGTTACGACCTCACGTTCTTCCTCAGGGGCAAACGAAGGAAGACAGTATAGGAAAGAAAGTGAGAACTAAGCTAAATGCATTTAAAGTATTTTTTTCAATGATGGTAGTCACATAGCAGATACTGCCGTAGGAGAGTGAAGTGTTTAAGACCCCATTATACTAGGCCCAGTATTGTGAGGTGGGAGTGTCCAGTCCTTTCCTCGCTGACCTTTCCTTTCCCTAACTCAAGAGCAGAGTCAGATACCAATTTACAGCTGGGTTGACTGGAGCGTGACGCCACCTTGCTTGGAACCCCGCACGTTTGCTGCGGGTGGCCAGCTCTCTAACCACTACTTTACCTTTTAAATGATACGAGCCGAAACAAGTAGAAAACGTTGTTGTCTGTTTGTAAATCCTAGTGAGAAATGCAGGTGTGAAATGATAGAAACCTAGATATAACACATAGGATGAAGATTCAGGCAGTGGTGAAATCGAGGAATATGGGAGCTAGAAAAATGTTAAGGAACTGTGTAGATACACTTGAACTTCCATGACCAGTAACTGATCTTATTCTAGCAGATGTGAGCGGAATCGGAATATATGATCAGAATTCACAAATTGATACTTTCTTTAATTTTATTGACACATTATTGATCATTGGCTAGTTAAAACCAACTATCTTGTAACCACTCAGACATCCTGTGACTGTAGCAAAGACTTAATTTAAATAAAATTGTGTACGTGATTAAGGCATTACGACATCCCCACAAATGAAATTAATCAAGCAGTGTCACAGCATGACCGCAGTAACGTTTCTTAAAAGCTCTGTGGAAAACTACTGACATCCAATTCTTATGAGAAGAGCCATTGTTTTTTACTGCCAGTTTTGGTGAAGACATTCATTAGTTTTAGGAGAGAAATGGAAGTCTGCTATATCTGCCCCTTTCTTTCGCTTAATTGGCTGTTTCTCATCGCTTTTTACCTCCATATGTCTGGAAATTCTCCTGATATTCTCTGGTGGCCAGGAGCAGCGTACCAGTTATTAGTTTATGTTCTTGGCCGTTTCATGACTTGTTTGAATATGCCATCAGTTAAGAATCAAGATGAATCTACACATAAGTTTATTCATTGTTTATTACCTGTCAGTTCCATGTAGAATTTAAGTCTTTAACAAAATTACTCCAAGCTTCCTATCCTGTGCCACCCTTGTAAGTTCTTACCAGGTTTATTGTTATCCCTTTCATGCCTGTAACCATTTGATTTCTTCGATTCTATAACAAACACTGTTTTGTAACGATATGAGCCAGGGCCGTCTTAACAGCATTGTAGGCCTGGGCAAAACAATGCACTGGGTCGCTACCAGCCCTCCCCACCCACAGGAATAAAAATTTACCCGGTCAATAAAATTAAACCTATAGATTTATAATTTAATGGTACTTTCAACTAAAATTTCGTCAACTTACCTACGTCATGTTTGATTTGAATCCCAGGTCTTTCCAGCGAGAGATCGAGTAATTATCCACTCTGCCAAGAGATGTCTTATGAACAATATGGCAGCATCCCAGCATGGGGCCCTTAGAATCGTGGGGCCCCTGGGCACTGCCCAGTGTCCCCATGCCTTAAGACGGCACTGATATGAGCTTGTTCCGCCAACACATGACTTTCCATCACACCTTTTTTAACTAGTAGTAGTCTCTTTCCATCAGTTCAAGGTATTTCCATGTCAATAAAAAATGACAAATGTTACAAGAGGTAGAGGGAAACCAATAAACTAAAGGAGAACAGAACTGGGGACAGAAATGAAAGTGACGTGGAGTGCATAAAAAGGGCATTGAGCAGACGGCACGTGACAGGAGGACGTGGCATAAGTTGGTTAATGGTCTATGCTTCTTGTGGAGCTGACTGATAAGGAATAAATGTCAAGAGGCCTTTTTCTGAGCTTATGTCACGTGATGACAAAACTGTTGAGAAGTTCTGTGCTAAACTCTTGACCAGTCCTTGTTTTGGAATCCCCAGGGGAAGACAAGAAGACCAAAAAAAAAAAAAAACAACAAACAAACAAACAAACAAACAATACACGCACAAACACATACACAAACATGGAGAAGAGAACTCATGAGGAAAATGATGAGGAAGACATTGAGAAAGACCTTGAACTGATGGCACGTGACAGGAAGACTTAGCATATTTTTGTTAAAGGTCTATTCTGCTCGGGGCGCTAAGGGGTACTCAAACTCTTGACTGCGTTGTGTTCACCCCGGTTACATAATGACTTGATTTGTTATGATATTTGTATTAACCCTTATGAGCTGCCCCCCTCCCCCTCCACCCTTGTGGTTGCATGGGGTCTCTGATGAGACAAAGAAGGAACAAGACCAAGTGTCCCGACAAGCATGTCTTAAGAACGAACGAACTTTATTTTCAAAGGGTTAAGAATTGGGCGCGCAGGCCCGTCTAACATTCTAACCTTCCACTCTCACTTATCTTGCATACTATACCCTTTCATTCCCACATGTTACTTTAACTATTAATTTAAAGACATACAACATTATAAAGGCGATATAACAGCACACATTGACAGTTCCCAATCAAAATCAAAATTAAGTATATTTTCTTTTTTTTTAAAATTTTGTTAACAAAAAAGAAATAGAATGAGAACTCCTGAAATATTTGAACAGTCTGCTATTGAGTGAATAGGGACTCCGTGTGTATTTCATTGCCCTCCCTAATCAAGAGCAGAATCAGATAGAACGAACGAACTTTATCTTCAAAGGGTTTAGAATTGGGCACGCAGGCCCGTCTAACATTCTGCCCATCCTTTCTCTCGTTTCCCATACTGAATTCATTTATCCTACACATGCATTTTAAATATTATTTTTAAAATAATAAAATAAACAAAATAAACGCAATAAAACAAAGTAAAATCCCAACATTGTAACAGTTACACATATTTACAGGACCTTGTGATAATCAATAATGAACAGGGCAGAATAATCCTTAAAACATACACATGGTATTGACTGCAGGGAGGCTGTACATGTTCATCATGTCAAACAAATTGTTACAGGAACCACACCATGCATTATATGAAGAGATCGGGAAATTAACTAATTAAGGAACCGCTAAAAAGAAGTACTTTGATGCAGGCTGCTAATTTGGGACTACTACAGCAGTGGCCAAATGCCATATAAAGAACATGGAAAGGAAAGAAATATCTAAGCTTCTCGGTACGTTCTTAAAAGAGGTCTTCAATAAAAACAAATAATTGAACACAGCAGCAATTTGCGTGACGAGCATATCATATAGTAGTAGATGGGTTATTGTCTCACGTTGGGATGTTTGATTTTATGTCGCCGTAAAAAAATAACGTTGTCAACCATATCATAATCTTTATCAACAGCTTCATCACACTCAGTATCAATTTCATCGACATCACCAACGTTGTCTTCGTTTTGATCATTAAAATCAACATCATTCTTATCTGCATCACTCAAAACCAATGCTCAAAATAACGCGCGATGTTTTTAATTTGAATAAACGAGAACTATGTAACTCATATGCCTCTTTGTCATTTGCGTCCTATGATGTAACTCACAAGAATGTAAATAAAATGATGATAAACCAAATAGTCGGTCTTAAATTATATTCTTAATTTGTATTTGGCCTAGAATGTTGACAACTGTATGTAGTTATTGGTTCTGTTTGGGTTTATGGGAAGTGGCTTGTGTAGGCAAGAAGAATTAAAATCATCATTATCACTTTTCTTTGCGTTCCTTACGGAGCACAAAGCCACCACTGCAGCTTGTGCCTTTGCTTGAAGACTGCACTAGTTACATTCTCTTGCAGCTGTGGTTTCTGCAACAATTTGTAGCCAAAATTTGTTGCTAAGAGGTTGCCAGCCTCATGCACAACATCATAATAGTCGCCATGTCTGACATGCCAGCCTCACGAAATTATAGATGTTATTTTAGGAGCAAAACAAAATAGAGATACCAACAAGATTACAAAATAACAGTTGAAAGAGCCAACCGAAGAAAATACTAATGAAAAAAGCCAAGGCAGAAATTTATGAATTGTAGAAAAACATGAAAATTTTTTTTGGCAATACAAGCACAATTTCACAACATATATATAATAGTATTATTAATACATCTAATAACTGAGGGATAGCAAGATTAGATGAACAAATTTACAAACAATAATGGAGAATCAACCAAATAAAATACAATTAACTTGACAACGAATACAAATTTACAAATAATCAGGACAAAACAGCTAACAGAAATGGTAATGATAATCTCAGTAGTAGCAGTGAACACACAGCTTTGTAATGCCGGCCCCACTATCTGAGAAAATCATGAACCAAACCCTAAAGAACAATCAATAATTCACGACCTTGGGATTGGTATTATGAATTAATGGTCCCCTCGCCAACCAACCCGCCTATCATATAAACATGCAGATACAAATAGACATATAACATGTTAAAAAAAAAGAACCCTGTCAAATGAGATTCTTCAAGCCTCCCGCTGTATGCATTAATAAATCTACTTATCTGCTTTTTTCTCCAAAAAAAAAAAAAAAAAAAATCCTCCTGGCTTCAGCCTCTGCCTCACGAAACGACGATTCATATACAGTATAGTGACCAGGGTTAGATTTAGAATTCCGGCCTGCAGCCGATCAACACCGCCATCTTGAAAAAATTCTCTTGATAAATTAGTCCTCAGACTTGAAAATACTTGGCATACTTGAAACAGTTAAAAGAAAATGCGTTCACATCCCGGCTTGGCCCCCATTTATGCTGTTACGTTTTTTTTATGTTAATGTTACTAGTACAGTTGATATGTAGTGACAAGATGGATCCTGTGGCCAAGATCACTTATAGGGAAATGAACAAGTAGACACCGCAACAAGCCAATATCACTTTGAATTAATAGAGCCACAATGGACATTTTTTATTAACAATTCACGCTGCTCCAAATTTCAGACAGTTCCAGCCAATATACAAATGGCCTATACTATGCAGTCGTCGATATAACTTTAGGCAGTCCGTTCATATCTGGAACGCTGTCGTTTTCAATTTTAACATTTTTATTAATATCCATGCAGACTCGACACTGAGAAGCTATACTCCATGTAACTGCGGATAACTAAATACAACTCACAGAAGATCTTGATGTATTAGTGATGGAAATACACAGATATATGCACTGACATTCCGCAGCTCAAACACATGCGTCCACTCGCCATGACACACAATGGTAGAAGAACCCAGCAGACGATCTCTGCCCTTCTGCATTTTTAGTTTCACGTCTGCCCAATAAACCATATTGGCATGACGTCACTTCCTGTATTAATAAGTGACTCCGTATAAAATAAACAAACAAGGAGCCCTGTTGAAGCTACCTATTATATGGACACAATCGTTATGAATTTTAATCATAATAGTCGCCTTGTCTGACATGCCAGCCTCATGCACAACCTCATAACAGTCGCCTTGTCTGACATGCCAGCCTCATACACAACCTCATAATAGTCGCCTTGTACGATAAAAAGGGTTGTGTAGGCCTATTCTTTCTGTGCCTCTTCCGACACCCCCCGGGGAACTAGACGGGGCGAAGAATTGAAATGGTGTGACAGAATGACCAATGTGGAACTGATGTCAAGAATCAGACAAGTGCCATTGGAACATGTGAGATGTGGATCTAGCGTTGAATAGGGCAAACATAGAGTAAATCTATTGTTAGCATTATTGGAGCCTTTGTTCTGGCTTTCCCTGGTCAAGAGAGGTAGAGCTCGACCGAACAACACACAGGGAGGGAAACTAGGGACAGACATGAGCTGAACGGTAATGAGTGAACGAACGAACGAACGAACTTTATTTTCAAAGGGTTGAGAATTGGGCTCGCAGGCCCGTCTGACATTCTGCCCTTCCTTTCTCTCGTCTTTTATACTGATTTCATTTATTCTCACATATATTTTACCCATCAATTCAAGGAATTCAACGTTGTAAAGGTAAAATAATAGCATACTCACATTCACAGTATCTAATTATAAACATGAAATAAAATATGTTGAAAAGTACAAACTAAGTATCACCATGAAACAAAATATGTTGAAAAGCACTAACATCATCATTAAACCTACATTCGATATTATACCATTTGTTCGGAAAAATAATCACATTAGAGGGGCAGATAATCAGAACTCATAAAGTATTCGAAAAGTTTACGATTGTATGAATAGGGACTGAGGTTGTTATCTTTTAGATAATGTGGAAGATTGTTCCAAAGATGAGCAGCAGAGTAAGCTAAGCTGATAGGAAACTTGGGACATGAAGATAGATTAGGAAGCCAAAGCAAGTGCAACCTCATCGGCTGAGCAGAAACAGTTGATCCCAAAATGGAAATGGGTGGAGGAAAAAAGAGTAGCCGTTTTACTCCTCTGGCAAAACAATAGAATAATGATGATGATATATATAAGAGCTGACGTCATCTGCTTCAAATAATGGATATGTTCCTGTAAGTCTTCTTCTTCTTCTTCTTCGTTCGTCCTGAAAAGGACGGTGGTTGCGTTGTGTCTGTTTACGCCTAAGCTGTGATATCTGCACCTTTCGGTCGACACATCCGACCTCTGCACGGCATTTTTTAGGACCGGGTTTGCCTTCCCATTGCGATCCACACTCGCTCAGCCAGACTGCACTGCTGCAGACTGTTTCCAGGACCACCACGTGGAGGTGGAGTGCGGTCTTGACCAGCTCTGATTCGCTGGTCCTGACGCAGGCAGTCAAGCTATGAGTCGCTGACTGCGTTCTCTATTGCTACGTCTTTGGGTCCCAAATTCCTGTAAGTGACTTACGAGCTTCGGAATGGTGTACACGTTTTCAAGCGTGTCGTACATATTCATCCTCTACAAGTACCATGCCTGATGGAACAGACAGTGATATCAAAATGATAATGCAAAAGCAAGAGACTAAGGTATCGATATGAATTATTGTCCATGAACATACCACAAAGAGTAAAAGGTGGGCCATTAGAGGTACAAAATTGTTTATTGTTGATCCGAATCGACGTCATTGCAACCCATAAGGCACTGCAATTGGACATATACGAAAATAAATAGAAATTCCGAATTAAAGAAACTGGTAAAATAAATGCCAAGACAGATCTATTGTATGGCTGTGAATTATGGAGAACACCAACAATGACAACCAGAACAATACTGACTTTTATAAATGGGTGCTGGCAAGGATAGAACAGTTGATATGATATAACAGTATTACCAATGTGTAATTGATGGGAAAAAATAACCTAGACCAAACCCAGTGGAATAAGATGTGAGAGCAAGACGCTGCAATGTAGTGTTGATAGCGGTACAAGCCAGTGCTTGTTCTGGAATCCTCTCAGTGAAAAAAAAAACAATTGGGAACTAATGGGGCATAGAACAGGACGTCTTGATGGGGCTTTTGTGAAGGGCTTTGATATGTATATAGATTTGTGCAACAAGCTGATGAAACCATTGTGTTTATTTCAGTGGTTATTCCACAAAGTTTGTCCTCGAACGCTGATGAAACCATTGTGTTTGTCTGTTATGGCAGGCGCTCCATCAGTGGTTATACAACAAACGTTTGTCCTCGAAAGCTGATGAAACCATTGTGTTTGTCTGTCATGACAGGCGCTCCATCAGTGGTTATACCATAAAGTTTGTCCTCGAAAGCTGATGAAACCATTGTGTCTGTCTCTCATTGCAGGCGCTACATCAGTGATTATACCACAAAGTTTATCCTCCGAAGCTGATGAAACCATTGTGTTTGTCTGTCATAGCAGGCACTTCATCAGTGGTTATACCACAAAGTTTATCCTCCGAAGCTGATGAAACGATTGTGGTTGTCTGTCATGGCAGGCGCTCCATCAGTGGTTATACAACAAACTTTGTCCTCGAAAGCTGATGAAACCATTGTGTTTGTCTGTCATAGCAGGCGCTCCATCAGTGGTTATACCTCAAAGTTTATCCTCGAAAGATGAAATTTTACTAAAACAAGCTTGACCTGATCATAAACAACTTGACCTCTTGTTAGACCAGCATTGGACAACATATTCAATAGTCATACATTTTAAAACTCCTGTTATGAATACTGTCCCCAGTGCTAAGCAACTAATGTCAGCACTCTCATCAAGAACTAACATGTAGACCTGAGAGGCATTAAGTTATTTAATCAGGGTGTATTGAATATCGGATGCCAAGTCACATATGGGGCATCCGATTGGCTCAGCGGTTAGAGCTCTTCCTGTCGCGGCAATGTTGCCGGGTTCCAGGATCTAATCTGGTAACGTTACGCTCGTCTACCCAGATGTAAATGGGTACTTGACTGTTCATGGGTTAGGGGGGTAAAGGCAGCGATGGAGGGAACTGGTCTCTCCACCTCATAAAGCTGGCCATAGTCAAGTAGATTCTCTAATACTTCACTCCTCTACGGCAGTATATGCTATGAGATTACCTTGTCCTTTCAAGTATTCTGTTGGAACGACAGAGTGGTTAGAGCGCCGGTCTGTCATGGCGAAGGTAAGGGGTTCGAAACACAGTGGCGTCACGCTCCAGTCTACGCAGCTGTAAATGGGTACCCGAATCTGCTCGTGTGTTAAGGAAAAGGGAACTGGTCACCCCACCTATCGAAGCTGGACCTAGTATAGTGAAGGCTACACTCCTCTACGGCAGTATGTGCTATGGGACTAGCTATACCCATTTTAAAAAAAATCTTTCTTAAAATGGGAGTATCATAAAACGCTGATTTTTCACAATTTTGGATTTCTTATCTGGACACAGAACGCTTCAAAAAAATTCAAGCGAGATTTAACAAATTTCCCACCAAAACCGCATTTGTTTCGTCTTGATGTTTCTTCGGGTATTAAATTTTTTTAAATTTTTGTGTCAATGCTTCTGGGCAATGACTACAACCCACAAAAGCCAGATCCAAACCTCAGAAATAAGGTATCTGAGGAAGGTGGTTGAAGTAACAAGAAGAGACATGGTCCGCAACCAGACGATACGTCAAGGCCTAAAATCCCACTCCCTGCAAACCCAAGTAGAACAGTCCCAACTAAGATGGTTTGGCCATGTCTGCAGAATGGGAGAAGATCGGCTACCACGACAAGCATGCGAAACAAAGAGCCAGGGATCCAGACCCCCAGGACGACCCAGAGTCCGCTGGGAGGACAACATTAGACAATCTTTAAAGGACCGAGGACTAGAATGGAACCAGGCCAGGAAAAAAACAGCCGATAGGATAGTCTGGCGCTCTCTCTTCCAAACCTCTACACCTCATGGTAGAAGGGGAACGACTAAGTAAGTAAGTCTATGCTTCTGAACTCTGATATGATACTTTAAAATCAATTGCTTCGCATTTATTTATTATCTGAGAGAGTTGATGCGATCAGCTGTAACCTGAGAGGTGAGACCATCATACTGAGTCGCGTGTTTCACGCTGAAGTGTCTACTAATAGTGTATTCTCAATTGTTTCTTGACAAAGTAGACGCTAATCCCAGAAATCCACTGTACTCAATAACAAAGAATTTCTCTGTACTACGAACTTAGAAAACACGACATGCTCTGTCGATTTGTCTGATTACATGCACTTGATGGCGCCATATTTGATTTTAACGGGATAATAACTCTAATAATTTTGGAACTGCAGGAGTTTTCAAAGATTGGTTGGACTTCTAGTATTTGTCTGTTCGGACTGGAGTTTTTAAAAGTGGCTGACTGGCTGGCTGGATTTAACCCGTAGGTCGCCGGAGTCCGGGTCCAAAACCCGAGTTTCCTACTTCAGTGAGACTGTGTGTTCTGTCACGTTCTTCACGGGTTTTCTTGAACAGTGCTTCTTAAACGAGGGCGACCATACGCCCTGATTTGGCAACATGAGTCCGGCTTCCAACATCAAAATTTATTTATTTTTTTTAAAAAATTGAGATTAGCCCGGCTTTTGAACAAAATTAGAAAAAAAAAGCAAAAATCAATGTTTTTTTTTTTAATGCGGAAGAAAAAAATAAAAAATCGGACAAAATCAAAATTTTGTCAAATTTGGCCATGTTGACATCCGTTCAGATGTGATTTGATAGAAGATATCCATTAGCGTCTAGGCGGATTCACCTAGATCTAGGTTTTTGTTGGTTCCGTTTAGGTGTCATTTTCCTTTATTATTGGAAGAACGCCACCTAGATTTCGCCCAAAATAGGCTATAAAAAACAAAAAATCTACGAAAGTAGCCCAAAAATCAACCAAAGTAGTCCAAAAATCGCCTAAACCCCAAGTCGCCGATATCTAGATTTTTTTTCAAAATTCAGGGTGGCAACAATGATACCATTATTTATTCTACTGTGACCTTTGACACAACTAACCTCAATCTACATCAATCGACTGAAATTTTAGTTTTATTCTTGTTGTTCATTAAGGAATATTATAATCTAAAAGGATTATACTTTTATTGAATTACTGGCACATGAAAAGTGGACCAAATTCTTTGAACAATTTTGAAATGTAGAGTTCAATACAATTATAAGAATGTTTCATGTACAGAGTCCCATGAGTATTTAGTTGGAAATTCAGACTTACTGAGAAAAATAATGTCAAGTAAAGAGTACAAATTTAAAGAATGAATATTTAGTGATGTTGAAAAAATTATTGCTTGATGGAAAAATTATTAAAACATGCATGTTATGAAGTTTAAAAATTTAGTTGAAGTATTTCAAATCACGATAAACTCCGCCTTTTCCGGTCCCAAGCCCGGCTGAAAAAGGGGGAGGGCGGCATGATTTTGGCGCTGCTGCTTGCTTTCTTCGTCTGCGGATGATAAGGCAACTGCTGCGACCCGTTCTACCTCTTCTAGAGATGACGTTTCTTCTGCTTATACATGCGTTTAACTGACTGATCACATCTCATTACAGATTCCTGCCCCCAAACAGTTTCCTGATTCTTCAAATTTTTTAATTAAAAAATTTTTTTGCTTGTTTAAGCACTGATGCTCAACTCTTGTCTCTCTTTGTCATTCTCTACCTCATTCTCCAACAATTTTGCCTGTTTTTACAAAATATGTTAGCTGTCCTCTTTGTTAAATGTCACAAAATCTTGGAACTGTTTATTTCTAATGTTTGAAGTCAAACGGTAATCCTCATGAGAGAGGAGCCTGTCCTGCTACCAGGCACATCAACAGGGTAACGAATGTTTGAGCAGCCTCTCGATATAGAAAGAGGCAAGCTGTGAATACGCTGATGTAGATCTAAACAGATGAGTCTAACCGAGGACGGGATGGTATAATTGAGTGGGGCTGCTGTCTGTATGACACACCTCTAAAACCTTATGAGGAGACAATCGTTGAGATGGAGACATTCCGACCTTTTCCCTTCCCACTACTCTGTACAGTTAACTTTTAGTCTAAGGCTGTCCGAGACTCCCATATACAATTAGACGGAAGTCATAGGGATATCGTCGTCCAGTTGTGCCTTTGGGAGTCATCCAGGACTGGACGCTGTGGAGAGACATAGAGACATGCCATTTACACCATCAGGCGCGGTACTTAAATAAAGAATCGATTATGTGATTGTAGTGGTTTTGATGGTACTGTATGGTTGTTGTGTTACCTAGTTTGATGTATGAGGTCAGCTGTGAAGGCTCCTGAGATAAATGTAGATGAGAATTACAGAAGGCCCTTCTTACTACCACTTACGACCTCAAACATATCTTTTTTTTTACTAATATGAATGTAGCTACGTTAAAAATCTAGGGTACTGAAATGTAATGTGTTGTAGTAAAATATACAAACACACACAGATAATTAATAAGTGTAATAATATTAATAAACTTCTATAACACACTGAACTAACTCAGGCTATTTTAGTTTTAAAATTAAAATTTTCTTTAAATTTATTTGTTCTGAACCAATGTTTTAGTTGGTCAGAACATATGAAATGTTATGGAGTTATAAATGGAATGCATAAATATATGGCATAATAAAATGGAATGTGTATACATAAGTATCTTATCAGACTAGTTAATATTAATTATATTTTAGTGTCTCTGGGAAACTATTACTGGATGTGCTGTTGGGGTGGTGTCATCACACCTACTCTGTGACTAGAACAAGCTTTGTCCATTGTTTTTATGAACTTTAATAACTGTATCTTTCCCCAAAGTCAGTATATTTATGAGGGAAATATTTATAAATTTCTTTAGGAGTCTGGTGAATCCTCAGCAGGCCACTAGATTACTCATCTTGTCTGCGAAGATCTACTGATGGTTTCAGGTGGCCCACTCCTCTCGGTAGCTAGAATACAATGGTAGCCTGCACCGACACACTGTTTGGCTGCACACACATCCGCTTGTGCAATCTGGATTACTTATGTGGCACTACCCTAGTGCCACAACAGAAACTCACAATTCTGAAACAAAATTTGTGCGCTGTGTCAGTAATCTACTTACTGTACCACTCTTACACACAGCACAACACATCAACATTACACAGAATGGGTCAGATCTCTCTGACCACACAGCACCTCTTACCCAGTTGTTTACATATAGTATCAGTTCCCCAAGACTGCATTGCATCTGAGATATGTTCAATAGTTTCCTTTCATTCAATAAGATAGGTGATATGTTCCCACTGATCTCAACAATAGATCCGCCTTCCATAGTTTTAGTCAGGCGTCCATATATTTTGTTTATCTCTAGACCCTGAACTTGGGCTGGGGACCTAGAGCGAGCACTTACTTGTCGTAATCATTTTATATGATATGGCAGTATCAATCACTCGAGATATTAAAATGTACAAAATAAATATTTTCATTCTTACCAGAATTCAGAATTGAGAACACAGTTAATTGCTAGCAAAACTCAGCTGAGCTGCTGGCTATATGATGGCGTCCCTCTAAATGTATGTACTAGCTTCTAGGAACAACACCACAGGCAATAACCACTGTGTCTCTGGACAGTATCAAATCAAATGGCAAAAATGCGATTCTCTGTCCCGCTAATATAATTACATTTACCCAATCACCGACTTCCCCCCTAACTTTTCAAATCTACAACCAAAAAGTCAAATTCAGTCAGATCTCAGTCAAGTGTGCATTATTGTCTGTTGGTCCGTCTGTCTCTACTTGGTTTTTCATAAAAACACACTTGGTTCTACAAGCAACACCCTACACAAATCTGCCTCCTAAGTTATTTTTAGCCACAATTCTCCACCTTTCCCCTCTTTTACATTACAGCTTGATTTTTGCATTTGCGTGTCTCAAGGCCAAGATTTGAAGCTTTTTGTGAAAGTTTGCACAACAGTACTGTCGCTGGTCTGATGTGAACAATACAGTCTTTTGTCAATATCTTCCATGTTATCTGTCCGTCTGTATAAATGAAAGTATATTATTTCCCTGCTTAAGATGGGCTATCAAACTAGCTAGGTTTTATATTCATAACTCTATTATTAAGAAAAAACATATTTTTTTCTCATGTTTAGTTTTTTGAAATTTGTTCGAGAACCTTCTCTAAGGCGTTTGCCGCTGAATTCAAATAAAGGGACCAAGTATCGAAAAACGTCCAAGAAATGACTGTTGCGAATAAGAGCTAAGGTCTTTTTTGTCCATTTCCTTACATTATGTCAACTAGTGACGTGAATTTTTTTCCTTTTACCACCAATTGCGTCTTTTTAGCCTTGCTAGAATCAAACACGTGTTCAGTCATAATTTTCCTTTTTTGATCTCCGTTTCCCTCCCGTCTACAAAGGGTAACCGTTTCGACTGCACGTCTAACAAGTTAGTTTGACTGGCGGTGGGAAATGCGGGCATGGGCGAGCATGTCTCCTAGTATCCTACGCATTATTTTTATCCCTACATTTTATCCTTATATTGGAGGTATTTTAACGTTGTATCACGGTAAATTTATCACAGTGATATGTATATTAATCAAATAAATTAATCATTACCTTTTAGCTCTTCAAGGAGCATAAACACGTCATCCTGTCACGTGCCATCAGCTCAATTTATTTTTCGTGTTTGCCTCGTCCTTTTCATTTTTTCTGCCTTGAGCTCTCTTCTCCGTGTGTGTTTTAGTCTACCTCTGTCTCTCGTTACCATGGGGATTCCAGAACAAAGATTACCTTGTAATGCTACCAGCATGTTTCCTCAATGTGTGCCCTATCCATCTCGAGCGTCCTCTTCGCATTTCTGTTCCACTGAAACTTGTGTGGTTCTTGTCATCAGTTTTATATCGATTACCTGGTCGCTACATTTTAATACTTATTCACTACAAGCACCCTTTATGAAATGTCTGTAGCTTTCCTGTTCCAGAGCCATACAATAAAACTGAATTGACATTTAAGTTGGAGATTCTTAATTTGGTGGACTAAATTGACCTTGATGTCCATATATTAAATAGCCAGATGTGGCTATACCTACCACACTCTGCCCGCTGTCTCGTTCACTAGGGGTAACATATAATACTGCCGGCTTTCACGAAAGGAACCAGTAGTCACTACATAAATGTCCAACGATTTAATATTAGAATATCAATGAATGTTCATCAATATCTTTTGTATTTTTATTTTATTTTATTGTATTTTTTTTTAATCGTTCGCCCGCTATTACTCGAGGCGAAATCTACTGTTAATATGTCTAGCCTGAGACTGATTTTACGTGAGTATTCCTTTTTTCGCTGTACTGATAGGTGTCCTCTCGCCATTCAGGTAGATCGCCGATATTCGTAGGTACTCATTAGAGCTGGGTCGGCTCAGGAGCCGTTCAGGTTGTTCTAGTCCATGGTCGACGACACTCTTTCAAATGTCTTCGCCAGGGCTCGAATTAATCCAGTGCAAGTCCCGGTCGACGACACTACTTCGAATATCCTCGCCGGTGCTCGAGCCTGCATCAACCGATCGCCAGCGCAGTGTGGTAACCATTACACCTCCGTGGCTCCTTCTTTAAAAAGCGACAGTGAAAAATAAAGTGGAAAAGGCAATAACCCATTCGTCCTCTTCCATGAATTAAAAAAAAACAAAAAACAAAGAAACAAACAAATAAAAAAAAAAGCAAAAACAACCCAAAAAAAAAATTTCAAAAAAAAATTTCAAAAAAAAGAACCAAAACAAAAAAATCAAAACCAAAAAATAATGAAAGAAAACACTTACAAAAGATAAAAATAAAACAAACAACTATAAACCGTCCGTTACATTTGGACATGTGCACTAATATAACCGACGACCTTGAGTCCAGGGGGATAGTAACGCACCTGGGAAAACAAGTAAACTCCTTTAAAAATTGCAATTTAAAAAAAAAAAAAAACTGAACTAGGACAAGAAAAATCAAAACCAAAAAATAATGAAAGAAAATACTAACAAAAGAGAAAAAGAAAAAGAAAACAAAACAATAAACTGCCTAAAAACGGGGCTTAAATCTCTATAATTTATAACCATAATTACTGCCTTAAATACTTCGGTCTGTCGGTCTGTCATACTTTGCACACCGTCGTTTGCGCATTTTTTTATTTTCGAGAGAGCGCATTAACTTTCAAGCACAGCTAAGGGGGTGCAACTGTGGTTGAAAGTTAGACAATAACATTGTATTGTTTCCCCTTATATGTACTCTCCCGAAAACAGAAAAAAGTGCGCAAATGAAGGTGTGCATGAACAGTTTGATTATGGAAATGAAGCCAACAACACGATAGATAAACGTATTTAATACATTCAAATTTCACTACAAATATCTAATGACGGTCGCCTGCAATGAAATGACCACAGTAGTATTAGTACCGTCTCGAATACATGTAACAGAAACAGCACACCATAAAGACTAAAAAAGTGCGCATGCGCGCAGCGGGTACTTCAAGTGAAACTTTCACAGTTGAGTTGTAACCGGTAATTGTTACATGTCTCTCAACACACTGGTCAAGTATGTGAAAAAAAAAGAAATAGGTACATTCTTTTTGAGTCTTTGTAAGGTATGCTTAAAAACTTGCAGAGATTATCTTACTTTTGTGATAGAAAGCATCCTCGTACCACATCATGGGGCCGAGAATAAATCTTTTGAAAAGAGTACAATCTTTTATGAACACGCTGTATATCGCGTTCAATATAAGTGAAAATCCGTGGAAACACATGATTAACCACAGATAGACATATTACCGCGTATATTAACTGCTAATAGCCCATGTGTGGTCAACATGCAAAATACATTAATAATCTTCCTTAACAATTCCCCCGTCGGTCGGGTAAAGAAAATCAAAGGATTTGATTTTTTTTTGTCACGAAAAATGAAATATGATATTACAAATAATCAATGTACGGAATTGGAAAAAACGAACGGCCAGAAGTGATTCCATAAATATGGTCATCGTCAAACTCACGTTTGTGAGTCAAAACTTAAAAGCATATGCATCAAAGGAAGTAAGAATGCAAAGCAAAAGAAGTCCGTCAACGGTAAAGGAAAGAACATAGCAGTAGAATAATACTATCATACAATATTGAAAAAAGAACATGGAAAAATAATATGCAACAAAATATAGTTCATAGGATAATCATCTTCACCACCCGTAATTAACGTAATTCAAAGTAGTGTGCATACATGGATATGATGTAATACCTGGTGGACAAAAAAATTATGCGTATCAGGAGTGAAGAAAAGAAAAGAAAAGACAAGTATTCTATCTCAAAATTATAACAATAACAAAGAGAAAGGTAAGTAAAACACAAACATGGAATTGAGTGATATGGAAGAAGTAGAAGAAAAACTGATAACTGGATAGCATCAAAACAATTAATAATGTGTTACTTCCCCTAATGTAGAACTGCGAATGTAAGACAAAACTGGATGAGTGGTGCGAAAAACAAATGCATGCAAAGACAAATTACAATCAAATTATGGCGAAGTGTGAAATGGAAATTAAATGATGCATATCAACCACAATAACATGCTTGAGAGAACAAATGCAGGCTTAATGTTAAACTATGACGATTGTCAGCATGAAAAAAGTTTATAACACAGCAAAAGTCCAATGCGAAAAATCACTGTGAATTAGTACACAGGAAAATATAGTCACTATGTGTGTGCTTGATAAAGCCACCACAAGCAACTAGTGTTTTTGCAACATAGTCAATAGGCATATCGTAATATGTAGTTCATTAGGACTTAGTCCAAGTAAGCTTAGTCTGGGCGAGCAGTTTGAATATACACATAAGGATCATCCTGAAACTTGACAGTCAATCCAAGGCTCGATCAGGCATGAAGAGATTTCACTCCAGGATTTGGAAATTGCTAAATTGAGGAAACAAGTTGATGGTTTGCTGGATGTTGTGTTAAACAAGAATATATTGTCAGACATTAGTAATGACAAAACTGTTGTACAACATGCTATTGGTACTAAATGTGATAAAAACAGGTCAGCATAACCTAAAAAAATTGGGTGGATTTCACCTCTAGTACAGCGGCCAGAAATGTATGGTTAAGACGAGACTGTGGAAAGACTCAATGATATGTATGTACCATATGCCATACCAGTTATATGAACTTTTGTAATCTTCAAGTATAATTAAACGTCAAGATATTATGTGGACCCATCCACCTGAAGATTTGCATTATTCGATGAATTGATGTCATCATCTGCTTACCCATTATCATTCGCGTTATAAGCATGATGCTTCCACCTTTGGATGGTCTTTATTAAATGTACAACTTCTTCAACTGATTACTACTACAAGAAAACCGCATCCGTAACAATAAATATCTGGTGGCCTCCAGTGTGGGGATACGAAATCAAGAAGATGAAATGAAATCAAGATGATGAAATGAATTCAAGATGAAGAACGATATGAAATACAGTACGATACATGACCTTTTCTACGTCAACCCTAATCTACATAAACTATGTATCGTTTGCGCATAACTGCTGGTTTTCGTGTTCAACTGCAAAAAGTCATTGTTCCAGTATACCGTTGTTGATCGTTGATGTTCGTGGTCATTATCTGTTCGAGTCCTTATATCTTCATGTCATCGGGGTAGCGTTTGTTGGACAGCGCCGAGTTTTTGATGTTCAAGCCAGCATCTGGAGGATCGCGGTTTTTAAGATAAGTGGCCCTGTTACGCACAGATCTTCATTTTTTATAAAGTCATTACATGATCATTTTTTCTCAAAACATTGTATGATCATTTTTTGGTAAAGGCATTTGTGTAATTAGATTGACTGAAATGTATACTTTAATTTGTTTCGGTCAAAGCTACATAACTCGGGATATAGAGATTATCATTAAATATGATGTTACCTCCTCTTGTGTCGAGACACGGTCGGTCCATATTTTTTTATTAGCGAAGTGTGACCATTCTCCTTATTTGGTAGTATCGGTCAACTGTTGTTGAAACCTGTGTTGAGGTCTCTGTTCATGTCCAAATAAGGCTCGATCTAGTTAAATCTTATCTGGAATGTTCCTAGATCGTCTGGTTTGATTGCTACTCATGTAGATGCGTTCTGCGCATGTCCGGACGCGGGGCGTCTGGGAACTTTCTTGATCTTGGGAGTCGATGAAAAACTGTGAAGCAGATAAGACGCGTTCCGGCGTCTCTGTGATTTTGTTAGGGAATTAGGAGCCTTTATTGTGAGATAGCTAGCTTACAAGGTCCTTCCCTTGAGTATTCTAAAAACGCCTGGAGGCGTATGTTTTCTGTGGTGTGGATTTTCGAACGAAGGTAATGCCTCATTTACATCCAATCTGTAACTTTATTTATGTTTGACAATGGTCGATCTCTGCTCACGTATACATTACAGAAAGGAAGGTTCTTCTAATAGATGTCACGCCCCAGGTATCTTCATACCTGAGATCTACATGTACACGGGTCATACTCAGCCCGTAGAACAGTGCTATGTTCTATGAACGTCGCTGTGTGTCAGCGTTTATGTCTACGTCAAGGTTAGACTTAGGAATGCCTGTAAAAGGTCAGTTTGACCTGCACTCCTGGAATGTTATCCTCGTGCGACTTATGATTTGACTCAGTTAGCACATCTGAACAGTAAGAGGATTTTTTGTGGATGTACTTTTGTATTTGGAGCCAACCATATAATACCTTGGCGCCATATCATCATCTTTAGTATATGCCAAATGCATTGATGAACTATGTATGCTGATATTCGTGAATGTCATGACTATGCTATATTGTGAACTGGATGTACGTACTTGTACCTGTGATGTCAAAATAAATGATGAAAAACGTCCAGAGCAGTTTACCTATTTATGACTTCACATGTCGTACCCTACGTGCTGTAACTCTGTGAACTACATCACGCTCTACACAGCAACAACAACAACAACAACACAAAACCAGATAGGACACCTTACCTCTTGAACTATAATACCTGGTGTCGATAGGGGTGGTAATTGAAGTCAGCCTAAATCCACCCTTATCAGGCCCATGTTTTCGCTTTTTGTAATCAGCTGCGATTGATAGACCCTTTCGATAATTGTTTTTTTTCTTCGTGTACTATTCATGTTCGTTTTTCTATGCGGGAGGTTGGGAGGTAGATTCAATGCAATCGAGAACATGTCATTGCAAAATGACCGCACATTGAATGTTCTTTAAGGGCTAGATTGTAAATTTCATTGGAGCGGTATTTTCCAGTTCGAGGGAATCTCGCCGAAGTTTCTGACCGCTAGATGATTTTTTCGATACTTCATGTTAGTTGTGAAGTGTCGTTTATTCGTTTGTAAATGCATTGTTGTCTAGTTTCATTTTCTTTACTTTTATGATAGTTTTGTTCGTGCTGTTGTTCTCATCTGCCTTTCGCTTAGTTTATATAGTATCTGTTTATACTCTGTCTGGGTCATGTCTTGTCTATTTTTAGCAGTAAGATTGACCTAATTGCTGTGTTCCTTTTTGTTCTCCATTATATTTTTTTCCCTTACTGCTAGTGTTTCACTGTTTGTTCTTATTCTTTTCTTGTTATATTACTTCATAGATAAATTTTTTTACTTGCACTATTTCTTTTCCTTTGCCTCACTACATTAATATTTAAAAAATGTGCATTGCTTTATTATTACTAGAAAATTTTGCCACATTCCTTGCTTACAGTAAACTGTACAGCAACAGGCCATTGTATTACATTGGGACTAAGTAAGTCTTATACGGCCTTTCATTATGTCTACTCTGGAGGATTTTATCCAGGAGGGTGAGGAGGATGGATTACGGGGACCAGATCTTGAAGAATCAGTAATGGACCGTTTCTTGTGTCAGGCGGCATCAGATCTGGGGGATTTTGGGAATTTCCATTTTCGCTCTGTTCATCATATGATTATAGCTAGGGAACTAGCTGATTTACTACGTATGGATCTTCGTATGTTTCTGGGACGATATTTCGATGTAAAACATGATCAGGTATTCAAAAACGTACGACATGCTATACTAGACAACGATGTTCATGGGAATCAGATAAAGGAAGAACATCGATGTAAGGAAAAGGCTCTTACTAGTGAGCTGGAACAGGTAAAAATAGAATATGAGAATAAAGTGGCGGTCCTGAAATTGGATAATTTGAAAGGTTGTGATCTTAGTACTCGCCAGAAAAAGGAACTAGAGAATGAGGTAAGCTCATTAAAGAAATTGCTTGACATCAATTCATCGAATAATGCAAGTCTTCAGGTGGATGGGTCCACATAATATCTTGACATTTAATTATACTTGAAGATTACAAAAGTTCATATAACTGGCATGGCAAATGGTACATACATATCATAGAGTCCTTCCACAGTCTCGTCTTAACCATACATTTCTGGCCGCTGTACTAGAGGTGAAATCAACCCAAGTAATGTGGGTCAGACAATGTAGACGTAGAATTAAATATTGATTACTTCTTAAGTTATCCCGAACTTCTCGTTAAGTTCTGATTCATCATGAATATAATAGTGGCGGCCTTCGAAACATAATACATGCCACTTGAAGCTCTACTCTGCAAATATCTTAGGAGCTTGATAATACGTCTTATCACAAAGACTACAAATCACGAAAGGCCAAGAATCATAATCGTTTGCATAAATTAGTGCAGAACGCATTACGTCATAAACTACCGATGACGTATTTAATATATCATGTTCAATATCAATGAAAACCCGTGCATACACATGATTAACCACAGATAGACATATTACCGCGTATATTAACTGCTAATAGGCCATGTGTGGTCAACATGCAAAATACATTAATAATCTTCCTTAACAATAAACAAAGCAGTAGAATAATACTATCATACTATATGGAAAAAAGAACATGGAAAAAGAACAAAAATATATGTATGTGATATGAGAGAACCAAATATAGTTCATAGGATAATCATCTTCTTACTTACTTACTTAGTCGTTCCCCTTCTACCATGAGGTGTAGATGTTTGGAAGAGAGAGCGCCAGACTATCCTATTGGCTGTCTTCCTCCTGGCCTGGTTCAATTCTAGTCCTCAGTCCTTCAAAGATTGTCTAATGTTGTCCTCCCAGCGGACTCTGGGTCGTCCTGGGGTCTGGATCCCTGGCTCTTTGTTTCCCATGCTTGTCGTGGTAGCCGATCTTCTCCCATTCTGCAGACATGGCCAAACCATCTTAGTTGGGACGGTTCTACTTGGGTCTGCAGGGGGTGGGATTTTAGGCCTTGACGTATCGTCTGGTTGCGGGCCATATCTCTTCTTGTTATTTCAACCACCTTCCTAAGATACCTCATTTCTGAGGTTTGGATCTGGCTTTTGTGGGTTGTAGTCATTGCCCATGACTCGCATCCATATGTCAAGACTGGGACATACGTGGAGCGGTATACAGCCATTTTCGTTTTCTTACCAACCTCTCTCTTGCTGAGGAATCTTCGATTTATGGCCTGAAAAAGTCTCCCAGCTGCGGCTTTTCGAGTGGCCAACTCTTCTTTGATGCCTCGCTTTCGGTCTATAATAGCTCCGATGTATTAAAGTGTTCGACCTTCTTCAGGACCTGTTCTCCCAGCTTAATCTGATGTCTTCTTTCTTCTCGTGATATCACCATGGATTTTGTTTTAGAGCTGCTTATGACCATCCCTCTCTTCTCCAGCTCTTCCTTCCAGACTTGCAGGTTGGATTGAAGATGTGCCTCTGATTTAGCAATCAGGGCAACATCATCAGCAAATGACAGCTCTGAAATACAGACCTGTCTCATCTTCCAGTACTCCACTGAATAATTTGTTGTTCTGTTCTTACATGACTTGATAACATCGTCCATGAGGAGTATGAAAAGATAAGGTGACAGGATATCACATTGTCTTACACCAGTGGTGGTCCTGAACTCTTCTGGCTTATGGTTTGCTGTCCTCACATAATTTCTGCAAGACTTGTAGAAGCTCTGTACATCATGAATCAGAGGTGCTGGAATGTTCTTCCTTGCCAAACTGTCCCAAAGTTTGCTCCAGGGGACCCTGTCAAACGCCTTTTCCAGATCTATGAAACAAAGATGGATCTCACTCTTATACTCAAGAGCCTTTTCACACAGCTGTCTGAGTGTGAAAATTAGGTCTTGAGTACTTAGGTTTGCTCGGAATCCGCACTGGATCTCATCCAATTGTGGCTCAGCTAGGCGTCGGAGTCTCTGCTCTAGGATTCTAGAGTAGATTTTACCAGGGACACTGAGAAGGGATATGCCTCTGTGGTTTCCACATTGTCGATTGTCACCTTTTTTGAAAATTGGTGTTATGATGGCAATCACGCAGTCCTTTGGTATGGTCTTGTTGCACCACGCTGCCTGTAGGACCCTTAAGAGTAATAGGTCACCTGATGCTCCCATGTACTTAACCATTTCTGGTGTTATACCATCATGCCCTTCTGATTTGCCCATTTTGATTTTCTCCAGTTCTGCCTTCAGTTCTTCCATCTTTATGTCATCTTCATCACCATTGGTTTCCTCTTCTGTGCTAGTGGTAGTCATTTCTGATGCTTGACCTTGCTCATCATCAAGGAGTTCTGAAAATATTCTTTCCATCTTTCCATTGCTTCCTTTGGGGCAGTAAGCAATTTGCCTTGCTTGCCCTTTATAAATTTGAGAGGGCATTGTTTTTCCTTCCTCGTGTTCTTTAGGGTCTTACAGAACAATTTCTGGTTTTCTTGCGCATCTTTTTCTAGCTTTTATCCAAATTTTTCCCAGGACTTCTGTTTTGCTGCTAGCACCTTGTTCTTTGCTTCTGTTATAAGTATCACATATTCTCTATATTTCTCTATTTGTCCTGCTCTGTTTTTAGCTCCTAAGTATTCTTTCCATGCCATTTTCTTCTCTCTTATTTTCTCTTTGACTTCCTCTGTCCACCAAGGTGTCCTCTTTCTCTTGTTCCCAAGTCGGACTTCACAACATGCTTCTGCAGCAGCTGTTTTTATGATGTCCTTGAATTTAAGCCAGAGGGTTTCCAAGTCATCAGGTTGTTCTTTTGTTTTTCTCACCGCTGTAGCAATAAGCCCCTGGTATCTGGTCTTAATTTCTGGCTCTTTCAGCTTGTAGGTCTTAATGCTCATTTCTCCCGTTTGTTTACTTGGTTTTTTGCGCGATGTTGGGCAGTTCCTAGGCTGAGCAACTGTTTCAGTTGTTCTTTTGATTGTAAGCAGGTAGTGATCACTTCCAATCTCTGGCCCATGTGGTAAATGAGAGGTTATTGGTGTTACTCAACTAAGTGTAAACAGAGTGAGGTCAAGCTGTGTAAGTCCCTGAGTCTAATTGTTGATGATGTTGTATTCTCAGGGTACCTATCCGCTACCTCTCTGAGATCTCACTCTGGGAAATATTTTCTGGGTATGTTATATGGCTACGTGTCTAGAGTAATGTATTTTATGTGATGAAAGAAAATGTCAAACAAAACTTTAACCCAATAAAATTAAAGTAAGTAAGACTTTTGATGAAGTTTAGGTAATTATTTTTTACACTTTAATCTCCCTGTACCTCAATTTTATGGGTCAGGGATTGTCAAGCTCAATCGAATTTTTATTTACACTATTTAAAATAAATAAATTGGAACTCTGTCCATGTTTCTTGTTTATACAAAAGAAAATCACTGAAGAAATCCACCCACTGTTCTGTTTACCGGCTTGTACTGATCACTGTTAAAATGTTGGAAAGACTGTTGGGTTCATCACTTCAAGGTGATTATATTATTATTATGGTTATGGTTATTATGGTGGAACTTTATGATAACAAATAATTTTGTCAGTGCCTTTTCTAAAGGACTTAACTGGCATGGATTGAAGAAAACAGTTGGCCCATAGGTCCTCAGAATCAACAAATGTGGTTGTTAAGGTCAAAGGGGAATGATACGTACTATACTGATTATACAGTGTGAATTCAGGGTTGTAGCACTTGTCGGCTTGTTTAATTGTGAGTTGTTTAAAACATTTATATGTTAAAAAAAAACAGAGTGTACAGAAAGCGTGTGAGCGCTGGTCATTTAGTGATCCTGTACTGGTTTCGGCCGGCTGTGAATAGCTCACGGGGTGTCCGTGAACAGCCGGGTCCGGTGACTGTTTGGCGAGAGGATTCATGTGTGTGTTCCCGTGTCAGTCGGAGAGGAGTCTAAGTTTGGGCGGTTGACTGGTGTCAGCCCAGTGTCTTGTGTGTGTTCCCAAGGGTAGTATACGGGAACGATGTTTGGCCATTTTTCAAGGTGTACCACTATTTGCCTATTTTAGGTGTGATTATCTGCAGATAAGGGAAGATAAGAGAAGATAAGGTGTACTTTTTGTTAAGGACATGTTCTGAGGCCTTGGTGTCTACAGGCCGATGTTTTGGATCATATTTACCTCCCTGATAGATTTCTATTGTGCAGGAACGGCGCTAGGAGATAGTAAGGCCATTGTTCCTTATGGAGGGAGAGTTTTCTGGAGATTATAAGGCCAGGAGTTGTGTAGGCCAGATTACTTATAGACTACAGAGCGGACAGTCTTTTGAGTATATATAGATTTAAACCTGAGTGGCGGTTTTGTAACTGCAGTGTCAGCAGTCGTTCTGGTGGAACATTAGAACTGCAAGTATATATAGATGTAAGCCTGTGTGGCGTTTTTGTAACTGCAGTGTCAGCAGTCGTTCTGGTGAATTTACTGATGTAACATTAGAACTGCGATGTAAACAGGGTTTACATCATACTGAACAGCTGTAACGTTCTGCGCCATTGATTATTATTGATTTGTGAATGCTGTTGTACCTGTGTAGTGTATCGTACCAGATTGATGTTGCTGTGTGAATAAATTATGTGCTGTCCATTGGAAATGAACACCAGTCTGATTCGTTGATCTATGATTGACAGTACAGGGTGAGTGACTGTACCCTTCATACCACTCACTACAGACTTTATACACAGGGACAATACAGAGCTAACCTATTTTCATCTGCTCTGTGTGAGCGCATGTACTATAACCGTCTAATCACTTCAAAAGGGATCTACTCTTACCAACCAGACATTAACAGCGGTACTTTATCAGTGGATGACTCCTCTTTATACTGTAACATTATTCATAACTAAAATGATTTATCACAGACATCACACAAAAAAGTGCGATATATAAAAATATCACAATCTCAAAAAAAAAATTACTATTTTAAATTCAGAAATATCAACATATATTATTACAACTTATTAAGCGCCTTGGCGCAGAAAAAATATAACAATGTCAAAGAAAAATACATTTCCCTAAAAAATTACAATACAAAAAAGTTTCTTAAAGCTAAGTTAAATAAAAATAGTATGTTAATTTTTTCTAGATTAAATCTATAACTAATATACCAAAATGAAATCATCTTTAACCAAATGAATGACATCTAACAAAAAAGAATTCCAATACTTAAGTAGACTCATTATAAACACATACTAGTTTAAACAGAACTCAGCAGGAAAAAAAAACACATGGCAAAAAAAAAATACCAGAAATCAATGTTTCAAAATATGTTTTTAAATACAAATACAAAATCATAAATAACACATACAAGTTTTGTTTCAAAATTACATTTCACAACACAATAGTTACTGCATATAACCTCTGTATATAGTAATATATTAATTAGACATAACTCCAGAATAAAAGAAAAGAAAAAATAAATTTAATGAATAACAAGACTCTCTGAAACAACTAACGCATATTCGACGCTAATGAGTTTGTGCATAGGGCTGGCAATCTCATCAAATCCAAAATTTTCCTAAGAACCAACGCTGCAAAACATATCAATGTTTGATGAATATACTATCATTGCTTCAACTTCACAACGTAGCACCTATGGTCATACATAATATGGTCTAAGTGGAATAGTCTTCCGACTAGCGTATGAAAAAATCACAAATCCACAATCTCATTACAAAAATTAAAGATAAGTCACTACAAAGTGATATGTCATAATTTCATTGCAATCATAACACATGCAATGTTTATCAACAAAACAATCATGTAAATAATGACAGAGTCACAACAGTGCATACCTATGAACATACACAATACCTAAGACATTATGTAATGTAAGTTACTATACAATACAGTAATTCATTAACCAACTCCTAAAAAAAAATAGGTCACAACTCCGTTGTCCTCGATAGCATTCTGTAAAACCGCACGGGGCGATGTCATACAACACCGGGTCAACAGGCTGGCTGGCTTGCACTTGACTAGACACCTGGTCATAGGTTGACCCACATTCCTCTTACAGTAAAAAATAACTTCGGTGCGAAGATTCTTAACGCAAAGCCGAATACTGTGGGAAAATACAAATGAAAATGTCTATTTCAATCAACTTGTGAGATTTATTGAAGTAAAACAGAAAGTTAGTCTTACATTTTACCCAAACGTGTGGCAGTGAAAACGTCTGGTTTATATATGATGCCATCATTTCCTCGTCAGATAATAGATAACACAGAAGGACAGGACATCCCGACCGAAATGAAGGTCATCACAACAGTAGGCTGAAACAAAATCCTACTTACACACGAGATATTCTCTCGAACTCAAAATGCATAACAAGCAGTAGTATTTGAAACAATACTCTTACTGTTACCTTGTTTATAACCAAGTTTGTTCTTTTGTTGTGCAACATTATTATGATCAGTATTTCTACTTCTATAAAAATATCTAACCGATGGATTTTGTTTTGTTCTAGAACCATCATTATAAGGCTGATAACCTTTATTGTAGTTATTTCTTTCACCAAAACTGTTTCTATTCTCCTTTGTGACAATATGCTTACCAAATTGATCAGCACTAGTGATAACAAAATTCTTATGGTTATCAACATGTTGAGTTTTATTTTGGGTACAAGTCTTACTAATAGCTTTGTCCCTTATTATCTGTTTATCAGTATTTCCATCATTAAAATAATGGTTGGTCTTTTGAACTTTGGCTTGAAGTTTCTTACAGTATTTATCGTGGCTTACAGGACTGACTGCCACATTAGAATTACCACTTTTGGGTTGACGCCAAGAGTCATTAATGTTACCAGAAGTAGTACGTGGGAAATTATATTTGCCACGTAGGGATCTCCGTCCATCATGTTCGATTTTCGTCTCAGCAAAAAGGGTAAAGGGCTGACTTCTTGCTTGTTTTACTTGTTGATAAACAACTTTCTGTCTACTACTGTCAACATTGACAGTAGACAACCCCTTAATACCTAAAACAACATCTACCAAACCATAAACTCTATTTCTCAGATCACTAATCTCAGCATTTCTAAGTGAGATGTCTTCAGTTTGTTTCTTAATTAAGTTATTAGATGTTAAAACCTTACTCTTCTCCTCCATGAGTAATTTCTCAATATGAGTCATTTCTTCTTTCTTAAACGACAACTCCTTTACTCTCTTTTCTACATCCTTTTCTTTATTAGTCCTCAACTGCTCCAAGTCCACCTTAAGTTCCTCAGTGTCACTATCATGGCTATTTACTAGCTCATTAACCTTCTCCGGAACTATAACATTCTTCTCCTCAAGTTTATCAAAACAAACATCATGAAGCATCTCTATGTATAATTTTTCTCGCTCATGGTCTCCACTTTCAACTTGTTGTACATCTGTTTATTTTCTTGGATTTCTTGAGTGAGATTTCTAACTACGCCCTGCTTATTCTTTATCTGAACTTCCAAGTCTTCTACTCTAATGCACGCAGAGTCTAATGCTGTTTTTACACTAGCAAGCTCCAAGTTTGATTTCTGTAACTCACTTGTGAGCCTTGACACTGTTTCTTGAAGTTTATTCTTTTCAGCACTATCCTGTAAAAACGTATCTCTTTCCTGTAGAGAACTCTGTTTGTTTACTCTTGTTTGTTTCTCATTCTTCAATTCCCTTTTTTGCACGTCAGAAACACCGTTGTGGATTATTTTGGATATACCTTGCACAATCTGTCCGTGTTCAACCTTCCTATACTGATACAAAAACACACGAAGGTGCTGTATCAACTCCACCAAATCTTTAGCCATTATCAAATTATGATCAAACCGAAAATTATCTTCAGCAAACAACTCTAAGGATCTAGACGCATTCATCAAAAAATCGTCCAACACCCATGCTTCAAGTCGTGAACCTCTCAATCGTTCATTATCCCTACCATCTACTAATGCAAACCTCAACATAGGCCTCATATCGCCTGGATTAATGTCACAATCCATGGTGATTCAATCGTTGAATGTACTATATTTTTAGACCACTTATAATTCTAATAAGGTTTTGTTACATAGCCATCAATCAATTATGCACTAAATCCTATATTAACCAGTTAATATAATTCATAATGAGCAATATGAGAAGACTTGATAGCATACATACATAAACACAGTTTCCACAACAAGAAAACCACTTATCTTGCAAATAGTAACTGATTTCGTCCTTTCCCATTAAAATCGATGGGCATCAACATCAAAGATGATAGAACATAAGTAGACTCTCATGTTAAAAGGTGCAGGCACAGGTACTGCACTCGTCGACAACTCTCACTCCAGGTCATTGAAACAATATGCTATGTGTTCGTTCCCAGCACAGGAAACTGGAAACTGGAAACAGCGCAAGCTACCCACTTGTTCCCTCTGTCGTCGCGAAGGTACACTGTCTGTCACTCTTGTTGGAAAGAGTTACGTGATATTTCGAACTTGCACATAAAACTGGAACATACTGCAATTCTCATAACGCAGATATCGCTGATGATGACGAATCAGGACAGGTCGCCATAACCATGTCAAAGTTTACTTGAAAATTTCCCTCCGAAACGTAGAACTGGAAACGTTGCGGAAATGTCATATGGAGGCATGTAAACACAAGACGCTTCACCGTGTCACCGATTACAGGTCATGAGTGACACACAACTGTCTGTGTATAGTAGAGGCTTTGCCGATTACAGGTCACGATCGACACCAAAAACTGTAGAAAAGTCGTCTTTGTTTCTTAACAATGTAGCAGTAAGAACAGGCGTTCTAAATCCAAGCCACGCCCACATAGGGCTAACTACCGTTGCCAATGCGAGAACTTCTTAGTACATTATGCCACACACAGGGCACACTCTTAAACAGGTCAAAGTTCCGTAGAAACAATCTTACAACGCGAAGTCATTGGTCTAACGCCCGTAAGGTTGGCCCACCAAATGTTACAGTATAAAGAGGAGTCATCCACTGATAATGTACCGCTGTTAATGTCTGGTTGGTAAGAGTAGATCCCTTTTGAAGTGATTAGACGGTTATAGTACATGCGCTCACACAGAGCAGATGAAAATAGGTTAGCTCTGTATTGTCCCTGTGTATAAAGTCTGTAGTGAGTGGTATGAAGGGTACAGTCACTCACCCTGTACTGTCAATCATAGATCAACGAATCAGACTGGTGTTCATTTCCAATGGACAGCACATAATTTATTCACACAGCAACATCAATCTGGTACGATACACTACACAGGTACAACAGCATTCACAAATCAATAATAATCAATGGCGCAGAACGTTACAGCTGTTCAGTATGATGTAAACCCTGTTTACATCGCAGTTCTAATGTTACATCAGTAAATTCACCAGAACGACTGCTGACACTGCAGTTACAAAAACGCCACACAGGCTTACATCTATATATACTTGCAGTTCTAATGTTCCACCAGAACGACTGCTGACACTGCAGTTACAAAACCGCCACTCAGGTTTAAATCTATATATACTCAAAAGACTGTCCGCTCTGTAGTCTATAAGTAATCTGGCCTACACAACTCCTGGCCTTATAATCTCCAGAAAACTCTCCCTCCATAAGGAACAATGGCCTTACTATCTCCTAGCGCCGTTCCTGCACAATAGAAATCTATCAGGGAGGTAAATATGATCCAAAACATCGGCCTGTAGACACCAAGGCCTCAGAACATGTCCTTAACAAAAAGTACACCTTATCTTCTCTTATCTTCCCTTATCTGCAGATAATCACACCTAAAATAGGCAAATAGTGGTACACCTTGAAAAATGGCCAAACATCGTTCCCGTACACTACCCTTGGGAACACACACAAGACACTGGGCTGACTCCAGTCAACCGCCCAAACTTAGACTCCTCTCCGACTGACACGGGAACACACACATGAATCCTCCCGCCAAACAGTCACCGGACCCGGCTGTTCACGGACACCCCGTGAGCTATTCACAGCCGGCCGAAACCAGTACAGGATCACTAAATGACCAGCGCTCACACGCTTTCTGTACACTCTGTTTTTTTTTTAACATATAAATGTTTTAAACAACTCACAATTAAACAAGCCGACAAGTACTACAACCCTGAATTCACACTGTATAATCAGTATAGTACGTATCATTCCCCTTTGACCTTAACAGTGGTGCTCCTGGTCGAAGGTGTGGGGCTAGCTACAACTTGAATGCTGAGCGATCACTCCCAGGATTTTCGTCCCTCACCAGGTTTCCTGCCACCAATAAGTATTCTGACATATAACCTGAAATGAGAGGAACATTCCCTCCCATATAACTCTCATCTATAATACTTCCACACATAACCACTGTAACAACTCACCTTGATCAGCTATGTGTGCTGATCATTACACCAGTCTTTATTTTTCATGGTTTTACATCACTGCTGTGTAAACATTCTTCTTCAGTGATAGTATAAAGCCCTGATCCCTTCCTCCAAGGTGTCGCTTCCATATAATAGACAGGGGTGTACATACCCAGCCTGTGACCCTTTAATGATTCCCTTACAACATCGTATACAGAGTTTTTCGTTCATACAATAGATAGGGTGTGCTTACTCTAGCACTGAAAACCTGTGGATACATTCGTCCTAACATTTTCTACATAATTATACATAACATTTAAATATTTATGGCAATACAAAAACCAATATCCATTTTGGTCTACTGCTTTGGCATTCGCAAACGTTGTAAAGCCACTAGCAAATATTTTATGCATTTATTTCACGCCGAAAGACTGCATCCCTTCTTAGGCTATCGTAACACAAATTGTGGCTTACATATTAATTAAATCAATACAAATATTTATTTCTCCTTACCCTGAAGTAAGAATTTCTCATAACACAAGCTTGACTAGGCAGTAAATGGGTTCTACCACTGCTTTAGTGTTCCAGACGGCGAAAGCTTTGGTCACACAGGCTCTCCCGCTGATGTCAGCTTTAGATAGTTTTAATTTCAAATGATCGACTTTGCAAGCAATTGTTAATTCTTATTGCGCCATGCTCAACTACGCCTAACCAATCAGAACGCGCGTCAACAAATTTTAACCTTTTCCCCAAAGCTACCAAATTGAGCCGTTTATAAGTGTGTTCGCTCGTCTGTTTTTATTTTATATATTATATATCTCATTTATTTATGGACATATTTTTAATATCAAAACAGATTATTAAGCTGCCAAATGCCCTATATCTATCTATATAGGTTTCATTTAATTATTCTTCCACCTTTTCATCTGTATAATTTTTAAGTAATTAATTGTGCTTTTTTCGAACTGAAAATATTACTAAAATAAAATTTTCTATTTCAAAATAATATTATTACGGGGAAATCTTTATGTCAATATATTAAGCAATATTAACCCTATATTTCAAGATATCTCTCTCCTTTTAATTCTCTTTAGTTTTTAAGAAATAAATTATTTAATTTTATTCCAAAGCACAGATAAGGGATATTTTCTCCTACAACCAAGATTTTATTGTCACTATAAAACGAGCTAACAATACGATTGGTTGTTAATTTTTACGACGTTTGTTAATAAATATTGGGAGGGGTAGTGTGTGTTAAAAGGGGGTAGTAACCTTTTTAACTTGGCGTAGTGGAAAATTCAAATTCTTTAGTTAAAATGTTGGCGGTTGATTTGTCTGTGGCCTTGAGACAAATTTTCAAATGCTGTAGTTATTTATAGACTGTAAAATGCGTTAACTAGATTTTGAGGGAGAAAATTTTTGAACGTGTTGTCCTACAGATCCACTTTATGATATATCTCCCCGATTTGAAAAGCGTGAACCACTAGTTCAGCTTTCACATCTGTATGTCATTCACGTTCAAATTATATCCAACTAACGCTATTATTCCTCAGTGTTATCCTGGTTTACGGCAGGTGGGTCATTCAAAGTAGGCACTACTCAGGAAATTTGCCTCGGACCTCTGCAATCCAGAGATAAAACACCATGTTATGTTAATAAACAACTACAGGTGCTACTGCCTGTCAAATGCTGATTATCAATCAATATTCAACATTTGTCTTCTCTGAGTTTGCTCAATGACATGTCCAGAGGTTTTCCTAGATGTTCCTCAAGGTTGCAATATTTATGAGGAGAAAATCTATAAAATGGTGATATTTGAGTTATGTAGGGGTCCCAGTAATTTCCTCATCAGCCTGGATAAAACACTCGGAGAAATTTCTAATCCAAAAGCAACATATAAGTTCCATGTGCCCCTCCGAAATGTTCACAGCCAACACTTGGTCTGAGCTCAAGCTTGACTGGAATTTGGAAAAACCCTCTACTAATATTCAGGTCTGACTCTTTAATCTGCCATTCAGATAAAGGCCATATTCACCAGCTGTTTTCTTAGCCCAACGGCAATTGGTGATATAATATATAATAGAAGAAATGAGTTCCTGCATCAAGAATCAATTCCACTTTTTAGCATTTGCTATAATATGTGGGATCTCAATCCAATGTCCGTACAATACTTCCAATTGGACTGTATAGGGTCGGTCACTGTCGCCGGTACCCTTCATAATGCTAAGTTAATATCCGTATTGTGAAGCGAGCTGGACATTTTCCCCATTGCTCAAACGTCCGCTCCCCACTTTTCTAAGGTTAACATTTAGTTTCGGTTTCAATGTTGGCCGATTAACCTCAGTTCTATTTCTAGATAGTTCCAGGAATCTCGATCTACCCTGTGTCGAGTGGGACTGATCTGTGTTCATGTTTTCTCTTTGTGCCATACATAAATAATAATAATAATAGCCCCTTCAGTCATAACTGACTATGGGAATGCGCCCCTGAGGTGACAGCCCTCAACTGCTTATTTTCCTGGTGCTCCTTTCGACGTTTTCTCCTCACCTCTGCTTCTTGTGTGAGCCTCTCTTCGCCCAATCTGAGGTGGTGCCGTAAATAGCATCGCCACTTAGTGCGATCGGCAGCTTCATCCTCCCATGTTGCTGGATCCATGTCCAGTGCCCTCATATCTCTCTTGCACACATCTCTGAACCTCAGCTGTGGTCGCCCAACTGTTCTCTTGCCATCTGCTAATTGTCCGTAGAAGATATCTTTTGGAATGCGACCATCTTCCATGCGGCGAACATGGCCAAGCCAACAAAGTCTGCGCTGTCTAAGCAGCGTATACATACTTTGAAGGCCAGCACGTGACAACACATCGACATTTGTCACTTTATCTTTCCACGATATGCCGAGGATGCGGCGTAGACACCGCAAATGGAAGGTATTGAGCCTTCTTTCTTGCTTAGCATAGGTCGTCCAGGTCTCGCTGCCATATAGGAGTGTGCTGGTGACGCAGGCATTATATACCGCAGCTTTGGTCTTCATACATAGAGTTGCCACTTTAAATATTTTATGGGAAGACTGTGTGTGGAAAAGTGTTTCCCTATCCACTATATCTACCTTTACATTTTTATTTACCTTTTTACTTTTAGGCCCGTGTTTTTGATTGCCGCAATGCTTTTCTCTGTCCTGAGTATTATTTTCCCAATTTGGGGATGTTTCCTTGTTACATTTTTCACAGGCCTCCACAAATTGTGCAATGTCAGCAGCTACTTGGGGCCAGTAGAATTTCACAGATGTCCTTTGACGGGTGGTGCCAATTTTCTGATGCCCACCGTCTGGATCAACATGTGCATGTGCCATAACTTGTGCCCTATAACTCCATGGCAGTACTAACTGTCCATATCCTTTGGGTCCTGCTCCAGCCTTCCTGTAGAGCAGTCCCTCCTTCAAATAGAATTGTCCTTTTCTAGGGATGTTATGGCTATTTGGCAATTTGCCAAAGCAAGATTTCAATGATTTGTCTTTTGCCTGGGCCTTTCTCATCTCTCTCGTATGAATATTAAGTGGTGGATCCTCCTCCTTACTAGGGGTCGACCTGACCTGGAGCGTGGCCATTATCACAGGTTTTATATGGCTCCCTAGAAACACAAATCTTTTTCCTAACACCAGCGGGTAATTAGGCCTTCCACGTACCTAGTTTTGACATTTATCCTGGCTACGGGAAGTGTCATGGTGGCTGTATCCTTTAATGCCCCTTGTATCTCCACTTCGTCTGTGGTATACTGGTCAGGGTGCACCAGGGTTGCACTCACAACTGAGTCAAATTCCAATCCTGAATCGTAAAGGCACTTGACTTTAGCACCATTATATACCACTTCTTCACAGATGGGGGGATGCTGAAGTTCTGTCTGACTGTCTGTCAGTTTCTTCCTTCCCTTGTCCACTGTTATCATGCATGCAGCGTGATATGGAGGAACTTTCCTACCACATTCAATTGTATTATGGTTGTTCATCCTACATATTTTACACCATTTATTTTCTGGTCTGTAGGGTTTCCTATCATTTACTTGAGGGTTTCTGTCTCTAGGATCAAATCTAGTCCTATCATAGTCTTGTCTGAATCTAGATGGTTGATCCCTACTATTAGTGTACTCATCTTGGTCTTGTGGGGTTCTACTACTTTCTATTAGTTTCTTTCTGATACCAGCCACTTCTTTCTGGGCTGCCTGATATCTCTCAGCAACATTGAGAACCTCCCCCAACCTCTCTGCACCTTGTTCCATGATACATTTTCTCCACGGACTCTCTCATTTGCTCTATCATATTCATTTCTTTCAAATCTTGGGTTTTCCCCAGAGCAGTCCATTTCTCCAAATAGGTTGCCAATCTGGCAGAGAATTGGTGGTAGGTCTCCCCAGACAGTAGCTTAGCATTTCTAAATTTCTTCCTATAGAATTCACTGTTCTTCTCATATCTTACTAAGAGAGCTTGTTTTAGAATATCATAATCTTCTTGCTCTTCTCTGCTCAATTTGGAGAAGACTTCACAAGATGTACCCCTAAGTCCTTGTGATAATTTTAAACTCCACTTCTCCCTTTCTAACCCATAATTAGTAGCTAGTCTTTCGTATCTATTTAGGAATGACTCAATGTCATCCTCATTCTCTACAACAGGATCTACAAGTCTGCCATCCTTTCTTTCAATTTATCAATAATATGTTTTAAATTAACAAACTATCTAACTAATTAATAAAGGCACTGACAGTTCATCAAATTCCACCAATTATTACTTTTCTTATTTATTTATTTATAGAGCCCCAGGGTCTGGTGTTAACTTAATCCCGGACAGGACCCCAATATGTGGTAAATGAGAGGTTATTGGTGTTACTCAACTAAGTGTAAACAGAGTGAGGTCAAGCTGTGTAAGTCCCTGAGTCTAATTGTTGATGATGTTGTATTCTCAGGGTACCTATCCGCTACCTCTCTGAGATCTCACTCTGGGAAACATTTTCTGGGTATGTTATATGGCTACGTGTCTAGGGTAATGTATTTTATGTGATGACAGAAAATGTCAAACAAAACTTTAACCCAATAAAATTAAAGTAAGACTTTTGATGAAGTTTAGGTAATTATTTTTTTACAATTTAATCTCCCTGTACCTCAATTTTATGGGCCAGGGATTGTCAAACTCAATCGAATTTTTATTTACACTATTTAAAATAAATAGGAGCCGCGCTAGCGTAGTGGTTACAACACCGCTCTGGCGACCGGGTGATTCAGGATCAAACCCGGGCGACGGCATTTGAGGATTTTTCGTCGACCGGGAATAGGACTGGATTAACTCGAGACCTGGCGAGGACATTTGAAGGAGTGTTGTCGACCAGGGATTGGCGGCTCCTGAGCCGACCCAGCTGCAATGGGTACCTCCGAAATCGGAGAGTATTTGCCTGAATGGCGAGGGACACCTGTCTCTGTACAAGTAAAAAGGGATACTCACGTAAAATCAATGTCAGGTTAGACATAGTAATAACCTGAGATTTCGCCTCGAGTATTAGCGGGCGTACGAAAAAAAAAAAAAAAAAAAAAATAAAATAAATAAATAAATTGGAACTCTGTCCATGTCTCTTGTTTATACAATAGAAAATCACTGAAGAAATCAGTTAATAAATATTGGGAGGGGTAGTGCGTGTTAAAAGGGGGTAGTAACCTTTTTAATTTGGCGTAGTGGAAAATTCAAATTCTTAAGTTAAAATGTTGGCGGTTGATTTGTTTGTGGCCTTGAGAGAAATTTTCAAATGCTGTAGTTATTTATAGACTGTAAAATGCGTTAACTAGATTTTGAGGGAGAACATTTTTGAACGTGTTGTCCTACAGATCCACTTTATGACAGCCCCCTCTAGACTCTAGCATCCCGGACATATTTGAATGAGCTCCTCCTATGGCATAGTTGATCACTGACTTCTTATTCTTTGTTGGTTCACATCTAGTGTATTCATGTATGCGCTTATGGGGGAATTTTGTGTTTGTAATAATCAGATTCTGCTCACTGCAGAATCTAAGGAGTCGCTTTCCATTGTCATTGAGAGTATCTTCTCCATATCTTCCGATAACTCCACCCCATCTAGCATGGTCATTTCCAACTCTGGCATTGAAATCTCCGAACATGATAATTTCATCTAGGCAGTCATCCACTGTCCTTTGAAGCAGCTCGAAGAATTCCTCCTTGACCTCTGCTTTTTCATCCTCATTTGGCCTATACACTATGACCAGGCTGATTGTGGTTTCTCCTTCTTTTAGTTTTACAACCATAATGCGCTCCGAGAGAAAGTTCCATCCCTTGATATTATCTTTCTGGTTTTTGGCCACAATGCAACCCACGCCCCCTTTAGCTCTTTCAGATGTGGGTACACCACTGTAGAGCAGCGTGTTGCAATCGAGATCCATGACTCCTTGTCCCTTTTTCTTTGTTTCCGTTATAGCCAGGATTTCTAATTTTGCTTTCCTCATCTCTTCCACCAGCTCCTCTTCTTTCCCATTTATACGTCTTGTGTTCTACGTTCCATAAGTCGTAGTCCGTTCCAGTTCGTCGCCTTTAGAATCAGTCCGGTTTTCTCTCTTGTAGTTCGCGTAATCATGTTTTAAAGCAAACAGGTGATTGGCCTTTTGTGCCTTTGCATGGTGGAGGGGCTGCCTCCTTATGGCCTCCATGCAGGCCGCCCTCCTCCTTTTTCATCTTCACCACCCATAATTAAAGTAAACAAAGTTGTGTGCATCCTTGACCGTTGACGGACTTCTTCGGCCAACAATCCGGACAAAGGAGCAGAAATCTGTGCGAAGCGTGGTATAAATTTATGGTAATAGTTAACCAGCCCAAGTAAATTTCTTACTTGTTTCTTAGATGATGGAGTAGCAATCTCCAGTATACGCTTGACTGTATTGTCATCAGGGTGTAATCTATGGTTACCTATGTGGTGACCCAGAAAAGTAATCTCCTGACAACCTATCTGGACCTTAGAAGGTCTTACAGTCAAACCATGTTGTTGTAGTGTAAAGAGAAGAGAAGACAAACCAGTAATATGATCTTCCCATGAGTTGTGAAATAGACAGATGTCATCGATGTATGTGATGACATCTTTTCTATCGCCCAGAAGGCGGCGCATCATGCGCACAAATGTCGCAGGCGCGTTTACAAGGCCGAAGCACATGTAATTCCATTGGAATAACCTAAATTGAGTAGTGAAGGCAGTGAAAGGCTTGGCATGTTCAGTAAGTGGTATCTGCCAATAGCCTTTAGACAGATCTATAAAGTAAATGGCCTGTGAAACTTGCGAAAGTAGGTCGTCCAACAAATGCATTGGTTCAGCGTCAGTAATTGTGATACGGATTCTTACGCTATTTTACACTTTCCAGTGGATCGACCGTTCCACATATATACTTAGTCAGTGGCTGTACCACCTATTGAAACACAATCCTTAAGTGGCTTTACCACACATTCCAACAATGCCATTCGGCTCAATGGCCATACATAGACTAAATGTAACTAGGCTTGACGCGTCATATCTTGATCTGCGCGATTTCCAGTATTAATTCAATTGAGGAGTCTCGTGGTGCACGCATGCGAATGTTTGCAACCATTCACATGTTTGCAAGCCGCAAAACAGTCCTCAACATCATCCGCGTCTATGCTGTCTTGAATGCCTTGCTGCTAACGGTGGTCATACCCGATTTTGAAATGTCTATTTATCCAATATCTATTGTGTGACTTTTGAAAAGCTTCCTTGCGTTTGAATGTGTGTTTCCATTTCTTTACGTGACATGTCAATTTGGTATTCAATAAATGCCGTTTTGACTGATACCAATTACGTTTATATAAGATTTGTTTGATGGTTTCAACCAAGCTTTTTCTAAGTGGCCCTTGACTTTTGACGAGTAGTGTAGTTGTCACCTTTTTTTTTTTTTTTTTTTAAACAGTTTTATTTATCGTTCTTCAACTTTACAAAACGGGTACATTGCATGAAATACCAGGCAAATACATTGTATATTACATATAAAGCCTCATTCGCACTCTCCCAAATAAAGTTAAACAAATTATTGAAATAAATAATAATAAAATAATATAATAAAAGATTAAATAAAAATAAAAATAAAAAATTTTAAGAAAATTAAAAAAAGATTTATAGCTAATTCAAATTCCTAAACAGTTCATAGTATTTTACATATGTATAAAAAAGCTTACACTTGCTCACACTTCCATTTTTCCTTTTTTAAATTCCTTTTAGAATTTACAAGAACCCGCAAATTGTATAACATATAAAAACCACGCGTACTCTCACTCACTGGCACACTTGAAAGAAAATTTTCCCAAAAATATCTTCACATATACATTGAACTTGCATCCAGAAAGCCAAAACATGGCTATAATTATTTAAACATATGTACAGTCAAAATCTGGGTTGAAATTAGTTTCCTGCCCCCTCCCCCCTTTTCCCACCGCCCCCTTTCCCCCTCCCCTCTTCCCCCCCCCCCCCCCCCCTCAATCCCTTCAACTTTTGATATATTGTGTTTTTTGTAAGAATAATTTTGAGAATAAGTGGGCGTTGTACTGTTTTCCTTCAAACACCGCGCAGTTCCTACAAATCCAGACTAAATATTTAAATTCCACTATCAGGCTCAAAAGTTTCAGTTCTACTTGTTGTGTGCAGTTTGGTAGGGAATTCAGCATGATAGCTCTATACATGTCTATACTGTGTGGAAAGTAGACCATCAATTCCTTTTTCAAAATTTCTATTGTAGAAGTAAAAAAATTCCTTTTTCAAATGGATTCATCTGGTATGACTGTACTACAGTAAAAACACAAATGACCTTCTGTTTCCTGTGTATTGGTATTACATAATTTGCATTTTGGGAGGTTCTTCCACTGTGCAACAAGTCTTTGCCTAATGGGTGTCATGTTATGTAATAATCGAAACGTGACTTCCTTTGCGGGTGGAGCAAGTGGTAACTCGCGTAGGCTCTTAAAAATAGGTTGGTAATCAGTTATAAAATAGTTATACCCACGTTTTATCCTTGTCACTAATGAGGGTTCTTGTGCACTAATAAGACTTCTGTAAATGGAGCGTGTATTTTGTTGTAATAAAGGTGTATTTCCTTGTATGCTTTGTATGCATTGTTTGTAGAACCGCGGTAAAGTGCCAAAGTAATGAGGTTGATTGTTTTTGTAACGGCACACGTTAGATAATCTCAGACCAATATAATAATGAGCCAAAGGGTATTGTTCAGGATTTTTTACTATTTCTCCTATGTACTTGATTCTTAAAGCTTTTATTTTAGTTGCTATATCTTGTAAAGATACTCCCCCTCTATCTTTGGGTTGTATTAACGTTTTATGCTTTATACAGTGTAAGGTGTTGCGGAATAAGAAAGTTCTTATGAGTTTGTTTATTTGTGTAATAATTTCTTGAGGAATGGTTTGAACATTTGCTATGTAAATCAATTTAGGTAAAATAAAAGTGTTGATTAAAACAGATCTTCCAAAAATTGTAGTAGTTTTATATTTATATCTTTCTAGTCTGTTTTTTATTTTCTCTAACAAGTTTTTTCCACACCTCTGTATTCCTTTGTGTTGGTGTGGCAGTGTATGTAATACCGTAAATTTTTATTTCATTTACTTGTAGCAACTGGAAAGGGAAATCTGATCTGTTTCTCCATTTACCTATTCCCATTAACTTTGATTTCTGAATGTTTAGTTTTGCTTCACTGGCTCGTCCAAACTCATTAAAGGTATTTAAAATATTTTGAATAGAGGAAATTTTGGTTGGGAAAAAAATCGTATCGTCCGCGTACGCGGCTAATTTCCTTTGACCTTGTCCTGGAATGAAAACCCCCCCTGATGTTTGTGTCTTGTCTAATTTTCTCTAACACGGGTTCTATTGACAGTACATATAGCAAAGGCGAGAGTGGACAGCCTTGCCTGACTGACCTAGTTAGAATAAAAGGTTCTGTGATTGTGTGATTTATTAAAAGTCTACTTTCGGGTGTTTTATATATAATTTCTATCCATTTCCTAAAGTATGGCCCTACATTACAAGCAAGCAGTGTTTTGTGCAAAAAGGAATGGGATACCCTGTCGAAGGCTTTTTCTTGGTCCAACGATAAAATAGCGGCCTCGTACTGCTTGTCTGCCGCGTAGTTAATCAGGTCTCTAAAAAAGTGTGTATGTTTGCTAATATTTCTCTGCGGCACGCTGTTCTGTTGGTCGTCATGAGTTAGGATATGCATGAATGATTTCAGTTTATTAGTTAAAGTTTTAGTTAAAATTTTGTAATCAGTGTTTAGAAGTGATATGGGTCTATAGTTTTTTAGTAGTTTCCTATCTGTTTTTTCTTTTGGTAAGAGTACTATGTACGACTGGTTTAAACTTTCAGGAAGTTCGCCTTTCTGAAAAGCTTCCTCAAAAACTTTCATTAATAGTGGTCCAAGAACGGGAAAAAAGAAAATATAGAATTCTGATGTAAGGCCATCTGGGCCAGGGGTCTTATCTCTGTTTAGTGTGTTTACTGCCTCCCTCAAATTTTCGAGTGTTATAACTTGGTCTAAATTTTTATTTTCTTGTTCTGTAAGAGATTTTGTATACTTTAAAAATTTTTTTTGCGTGTCTGTTCTTGTTTCTTCTTTGGTGTATAAATGTTTATAAAATTCCAAGATGGTCTGACATATGTTTGTGTTGTTTGTTTGCAATTGTCCATTGTTATCTTGTATTTGGCGAATCTGCTTATTTTGTTGAACGTTCTGTTCTATTGCCAAATACTGTTTGTTTGGAGTCTCTTGTGTTGTGTATAACTTCGTTCTCAGCATTGCATCTTTGTATATGTGTTGTTTATGCTGTTCTAACTGGTCCTGTAACATCTGAATAACCGGGTCAGTTTTGTCTATCTTTTTTGTCAGTTTGATAGCTTGTTCTAATATCTTTTCTTGTGTTTTGGATGTCCTGTGTATGTAGGTTGCCAGGACCTGTGTCCTGTCTTTTATGGTGTTTTTTAATAGGTCCCAATATCCTGCAATATTTTGTTCAGGGATCTGTTCTGTGTATCCTAATATGAGCTGCGTTATTTCCTTTGTGAAGAAATCATGTTTAAGTAAATTGTTATTAAACTTCCAATGTGGAGATCTTTTAGATGTTATAATGGGCGTCCCTATACCTAACACTGTATAAACTGCTTTATGGTCTGTGAAATCGAGTGTGCTGTTAATATGTTGTGTTTTCTGTACCTTGTAAATTTCTGATGTATATATCCTATCTATCCTAGAAGCTCGTCGTAAGCCTGGATATGTCTTATCTATGAAAGTGTACGATCTATTATTTGGTTCAACACTTCTAAAGTTACATTGTCAAACCAGTGACAATCGGGAAAAGACCGATTGACTTCTGGAAAGACAGATGACACTGGGAAAGACTAGAAACCGGCTGACCGGGTTAGCACCCCGTAAGCTGTATTCAATTGCTATAGAACCCAAAAACGATAGATGCCCCCAGGATTCACCGAAAGGGGGGGGGGGGGGAGAATGATGAATCCACAGGCGCCTCATTGGAATCGACCAGACCCGTTACACGGACTTCGAGCTCTGAACAACGGCTGGAGTTTCCATGTGCCTGTGGTAGGGAATTCTCTACTCAGAGAGGAATGAAAATCCACAGAACGAAAAAGGGGTGTGGGAGGTCATCAGGGGGAGATCAACAGCGCTCTGTCTCGACGGATAAGACGTTAGAAGAACGCAGCCAGGAGTCAATCCACAGTGCTGAGTACATTCAAGTTGATCTGCCTGATGATGATCTCACACACTTCTTGGACGGGAAGAGAGATGCAATCAAGTTTCCACCCGCCAGTGCAAAAGGGCTTTGGGAACAGCTGGACGAAGCCTTGGCAAAAGAGTTGGATAACAACCTGAAGCAGATAACTTTGGAGAAGAAGCTGGAAATCTTCGGCGACATAATATATCTGCACTGTCGCAAAGTGTTCGGAGTGAGGGAGGCAAGGGAAAGTAACCCACCACGAAAAAGCAGAAGACAAATTAAAATAGAAGAAATCAGAAAACAGAAGAAGCATGCCCGAAAACTGTTCAAAAATGCAGTTGCCGCAGAGAAGGAAGGGTTACGACAGGTTTGGGAGCACCTGAAAGGCCAACATAATGCCCTTTGTAGAGCAGAAAGGTTGTGCAGGAAGAAAAGGAAGGCTCGAATGGATAGGGAAAGATTCTTCAGGGAGCCCTTCAAGTTTGCCAAAGAACTGTTTGAGCAGCCACGGTCGGGTACGCTAAACATCAGGAAAGAAGACCTAGAAGAACACCTTGGAATGACATATTCAGATGGTCGCAAAGATGAGCCGCTCAGCAGCATGGCAGGCCTTAAATGGCCGAGTAAGCCAGGAGCTGAATTTAACACCAAGCCCCCAACGGTGCAAGAGGTAGAAAGCATTGTCCAGAAAGCTCGATGCAAGTCAGCTCCAGGTCCTAATGGTGTTCCATATGTGGTGTATAAGAGATGCCCTGAGGTGCTCAAACGACTGCTTCGTTTACTGAAGAGTGCGTGGAAAACCCAGCTTGTAAGCAAGGAATGGAGAAAGGCGAACGGAGTCTACATCCCGAAGGAGCAAAATTCCACAGACATCAGTCAGTTCAGGCCAATCTCACTACTCAATGTGGAAGGGAAGATATTCTTCTCAGTGATGGCGAAAAGACTCACTACATACCTCCTGGCAAATGGGTACATTGACACTACCATTCAGAAAGGAGGTATCCCAGGTACACCAGGATGTCTAGAGCATGCCACAATGATATGGGAAGCAATCCAAAAGGCAAAGTCTGACAGAACAAACCTCCATGTAATCTGGTTGGATTTAGCGAATGCTTATGGATCCGTTCCACACCAGATGTTGTGGCAGGCCCTAGAAATGTATCATGTTCCACAAGAGATTGCAGCAATGCTGAAGCTGTATTTCGCAGGGTTTGCTGTCAGATTTTCAACCAGAGAGTACACAACGAAGTGGATTGGCCTTGAAGTTGGAATTGCGATGGGATGTACCATCTCTCCGATACTATTCGTGATGGCTATGCAGGTAATCCTCAATGCGGCTGAAGGAATGGCTATAGGTCCAAAGCTCGGTGGAATGTGTCTCATGCCACCGCTCAAAGCATTCATGGATGACACAACAATTCTGACATCAGATGAACATCAGGCCCGGAGGATGTTAGCACGCCTGGATGAACTAGTCAGCTGGTGCAGAATGAGCTTCAAACCCAAGAAGTCGAGAAGCCTATCAGTCAGGAAAGGGAAGATAGCAGAGGTCATATTCACGGTTTCCAACCAAAGAATCCCTACTGTCATTGAGGAACCTGTTAAAAGTCTTGGCAGGGTGTACGATGCCTCATTAAAAGACTCAAAGGCAGTGCAACAGACAATAGAAATGGCAGACAGAGGGCTACAGATCATAGACCAAAGCAGACTCCTGGGGAAGTTCAAACTGTGGTGCCTCCAGTTCATGTTGATACCAAAGTTGCTGTGGCCACTGCTTATATATGAAATAAGCACAAGTACAGTGGAAGCCATAGAGCAGAAGGTCAACAAGTTCATGAGAAAATGGCTAGGAGTACCACCAGGTCTGTCAGATGTAGCACTGTACTGCAAAAAGTCAAAACTTCTGCTTCCTTTCAAGTCAGTTGTTGAAGAGTACAAAGTTGGAAAGGCAAGGCTTGCAATGATGCTACGCGAGTCAGCTGATGACGTGGTTAAGTCCATTCAGCCCACACTGAAAACGGGAAGGAAGTGGAAAGTGGAAGAAGCTGTTGATGCTGCCCAAGAGTCACTCAAACTGAGGGAGGTAATCGGATACACACAAACGAATAGACGGGGATTTGGTCATGGAGACATCCGCTGGTGGTCCAAGGCATCAAGCAGGGAGCGCAGAGGCATGGTAGTTCAGGAGATACGAGAAGCTGAGAATGATAAGAGGTTGCAAAAAGCAGTGCAGCAGGTCCAACAAGGCCAATGGACTACATGGGAAGGAGCCCTGCAGAGGTCCTTGACATGGAATGATATATGGCATATGGCACCTCTTAGGCTCAGCTTCGTTGTCAGATCACTGTATGACCTGCTGCCATCGGCCACCAACCTTGTGAAATGGGGGAAAGTCGGATGATGATGAGCAGTGCCCCCTGTGCCAGGGGAGGCAGACACTTGAACACGTGCTCTCAGCGTGTAAGGTGTCATTAGGGCAAGGGCGATACACTTGGCGCCATAACAAAGTGCTAAATGAGCTTGCTGCGACAATAGATCTGGCAAGAATGAAGGCGAATAGCAAAGTCCGGCCAGACACCGCAAACACATACTTTCTGAGGGCAGGAAAGTCAGCACACCCCAAACCGAATAAACCTGGTAGCAGTTTACCATCTCTTCTTGATTGTGCAAATGATTGGGAGATGGCGGTAGACCTACCTGGACGAGGGGCATATCCAGAGAGTATCCGAAAATCGCGGAGACGGCCGGATATAGTGCTTCATTCTGCAGCAACGCTTCAGGTCATACTGATTGAACTGACCGTGCCATTTGAATCCAGATTAGATGAGCAACATTCGTTCAAAGCGGCCAAGTATAGTGATCTGGCCGCGGATCTGAGACACGATGGGTTCACTGCAAGGGTCATGGCTGTTGAAGTGGGCGCAAGAGGGCTTGTGGCTGCATCAGTTTATGATCTTTTGAAACTGTTGGGGCTGAGGGGACAGTCGAGAACAAGGGCCCTGAAGAGGCTTAGTGAAACTGCCGAAAAGGCATCAGGCTGGCTGTGGAACAACCGCAATGGGGAATGGAGATCGTAACAATAAACGCTGCGGTACAGAAAACACCAGGAATTTTTCTAAGTCCACAATACGCTGAGGTTTGTGGTGGACTAGTGAACGGGCTGCGACTCAGGGGCGACAAGCGGTGTATACTATAAGGGGTGTCAGTATCAAAAGTCCAATGGGGAACGCGCAGTGGCGACTCGTTGACTTCGCGCTGGTGTCTCAGTGTGTGCGACGGAACGAACGGAATAATTTGTCTTCTCTTTGTTACTTTCACAATTGCCTCCACGGCTGGCGGAGTTGTGGAATTTAAAGTTGCTACCATAAGTGAAATGGGTTCATTTTCGATGCAAGACAACAGGAAGCTGAGACGCTTGGGAGTCATGACCCAAGTGGGCCCGCCCCCCTTAGAGTGTAAAGAAGTATATAGGGCCGAAACACTTGTCGGACGGGGGGACTTCTTCTGATGATCAGATTGCTTCCTGTTGTATCGCTCTGTAAAGAGTTTCCTATCAAAGGTATCCTTTAGACCATGCTCATCTAAAATAGTTTGTAATATCTTCCACGGAGATGTCTGATTCTTATTCACATATGTGTTCTGTTTTTGTAAGGTTCGACCAGCACGATCCAGGTCAGACGTGACACAATTAAAATCCCCTCCTAAAATTAAGTTCCCTCCTTTGTATTGTGGTGACAAAAAATCAGAGAGCTCTCCATAAAAGGGTGGCTGGCTTGCCCTTTGACTGGGAGCGTATACATTGACCAATGTGTATGTGTCTTGTTCGCTTTGTTTATTTTTAATTTGGACACAAACTAATCTACCGCTAGTGTCCGTGTTATGGTGTGTTGTTTCCCAGTCTTCTGATACTTGTAAGATCGCTACACCTGTGTGTGATGTCCCTATACTAAACCACCCGTTTCTTAAGCCTAATTTTGTTGTAATTTGTTTAGCACGGAAGTTTGAAATAACTCTGGTTTCTTGCTGAAAAACAAAATCGGGTTGGTATTTTTTAATTAGTATTTCCAGAGAGTTTAGTTTATTTGTTAAACCATTTATGTTTAAAGACAACAAGGTTAAACTAAAGGGCGTAGTGTTGGGGTGTAAAACTGTGTGCGCCATGAAAAAAAAAAAAAACCCAAACATTATTCCTTTAAACATTTACATAAAATTAAACAAAAATATGCAGTTCCCTTGTTACTGCATAGAGTAGGTGCAGTCAGTTCTAGGAAAGAGAGAAGGTACTTGAGCATCTGTGTAGATAAGGGATAAGGTTGAAGGATGTAGAGAAAAATGCCACTCAAGAAAAGAAAGGCCCGAGACTTGTGACACGGATTACAAGATGATAATTGACAAAAGGGACTATTGGAGGAAAGGGTGTCGTTATGTAATGAAAAAGAAAAGAAAAACCAAAGGGCAGAAAAGGAAATAAGTATCAAGATACTACAAAGGGAAAGGATGTCTTGAAAAGGAAGAGAATTATAGCATTGTAAATACATACTTGTGTATCTCCATTTGCACATATATGTATCCACAAAGTATTTTGTATCTCTATCTGTCCTTGAATTCATATTTATATGTATTATTTTAGTTATACAGTTCTTAACGTCTTTAAGCATCACGAGTTTCCCTTCTGTAACTCTGGGTCGTCTGTGTACGTGCGACGCGCTTGTGAAAGAGTTTTTTTCCATTTTCAGAAGGTTAAATCCTGTCCCGGTGAGTTACTCCCCAGGTCTATTGATAACACTGGGTCATAGTAATCCTCTGTAGCCATCGCTGCCCAAGAAGAGGGGACACCACCTCGGAGTGGTGTGTCTGTGTCACAATCACTTGTGCTGCTGTCATGCTTGTTGTTTATGTCAGTGGTCATATTGGTGTCACCCAGAGTGGACTGAGGGGACATCTGCGTAATTCTTCTTTTGATTTTAATCTGTTTCGACTTCTCTTTCTTCTGTTTCCTCTTGTTTACAAAAAGTGTAAATTTGTCATTGTTCATATCTTCTGGGTCAGATTCGGGTAAATCCACGTTATTTGTGTCTTGTGGTTCGTCATTGGTTATCTGGGGGTTGTTTTGTATTAATGGTGCAGCTGATGTTGATGGTGCTGATTTTGTAGGTTGTACTTTGTCCGGAACTGTAACTGTGGTTGCTACTTGCGGTTTCCTTTTTGGGCATTGGTTAACCCAATGACTGTCCAAACCACAAATCGCGCAAGGCGTTCGTCTACCGGTCATTGTCACAGAAATTTTTACGTTTGTCTCGTGTCCCTGCGACTGTAGTCTCATGTTGACATAGTGCGGGATGTTCCTGGTCGGGTTACTCATAAAGGCCCACTTGTCAGTGGCGTTCTTTAACTGAAAAGCGTCGGCTTCTTTGTCGCCCGTAATGGATGTGACGATTTGCAGAACAGAGTCCTTTTTTATCGTTGGGGGTAGCCAGTGTAGCACCCCCTTGGTCTTTTCTTTCTCTTGATGTTCTATGATTATAGACATCTTGGGATTATCCCATTCGAATTTCTTCCCATGAAGCTTCTGATAGTGCGTTATATGAGCTGACGTCGTCAGGGTCGCATACCATTTTAGAGGGTCTGAGAATCTGTAAAGGGCTGCAATGTTATTTGAGCCCACCCCTGCAGGTCCAGCCAAAATGCTGGCCATCAGCGAGTAAGAGGCTCTCGCGGCTTGTGGTCCGGATGTTGTTAGAACTAGAGTACTGGGTCTGTGCAGCGACCCGCCTTCCAGGGCATCTTCCATGTTTAGAATAATATCTTGTACTTCCATTTTGGATTTAGAAAGAAAAGAAATATCCACTCAGAAAAAAACACACGCTCACAACAAAGGTAATCCGCACGAAAAACTGTGAAATAACACTTGAACACAGTTGTCACCTTTTTTTTTTTTTTTTTTTAATATTCCTCGCACGAGGTTGCATATTTTTTCCTCGCATGAGGTTGCATTGGCCCCTGCCCATACCCGGCTCTGGTCAAGACCACATGTCCCAACACACGAAGACCCAATGACACCATGTGTCATTGTAGTGATCTTCTATGTTTTCACACAAAGGACCTCATGACTTTTTTTTTTTTTTATTCCTCGCATGAGGTTGCACATTTTTTCCTCGCATGAGGTTGCATTTGCCCCACCCATACCCAGTCCTGGTCAAGACCACATGTCCCAACACAAGAAGATCCAATGACAACATGTGTCATTGTAGTGATCCTCTGTGTTCTCACACTAGGTACCTCATGACATAAATGTCACTACTGGTCCCTGTGTGTAGACACTTTTTTTTTTTTTTTTTTTTTTTTTTTCCTCGCTTGAGGTCGCATATTTTTTCCTCGCATGAGGTCGCATTAGTACCCGCCCAAACCCGGCCCTGGTCAAGACCACATGTCCCAACACAAGAAGACCCAATGACAAGCTGTGTCACTGTAGTGATCTTCTGTGTTCTCACACAAGAGACCTAATGACACATGAATGTCACTGTACCGGTCCCTGTGTGTAGACACATGATCCCAGCCAAAGGCCAGATTTTTTTTTTTTTTTTTTTTTTTTTCCTCGCTTGAGGTCGCATATTTTTTCCTCGCATGAGGTCGCATTAGTACCCGCCCAAACCCGGCCCTGGTCAAGACCACATGTCCCAACACAAGAAGACCCAATGACAAACTGTGTCACTGTAGTGATCTTCTGTGTTCTCACACAAGAGACCTAATGACACATGAATGTCACTGTACCGGTCCCTGCGTCTAGACACATGATCCCAGCCAAAAGCCGGATACTAGGCATTGGGTTGTACAGCGTAAAATACGCTGAAGGCCAGATATTTTTTTTTTTTTTTCCTCGCTTGAGGTCGCATATTTTTTCCTCGCATGAGGTCGCATTATCCCCGCCCTAACCCGGCCCTGGTCAAGACCACATGTCCCAACACAAAAAGACCCAATGACAACATGTGTCACCGTAGTGATCCTCTGTGTTCTCACACAAGAGACCTAATGACACATGAATGTCACTGTACCGGTCCCTGCGTCTAGACACATGATCCCAGCCAAAAGCCGGATACTAGGCATTGGGTTGTACAGCTTTTTTTTTTTTTTTTTCCTCGCTTGAGGTCGCATATTTTTTCCTCGCATGAGGTCGCATTGTCCCCGCCCAAACCTGGCTCTGGTCAAGACCACATGTCCCGACACTAGAAGACCCAGTGACAAAATGTGTCACCCAGTGATCCTCTGTGTTCTCACACAAGAGACCTAATGACACATGAATGTCACTGTACCGGTCCCTGTGTCTAGACACATGATCCCAGCCAAAAGCCGGATTCTATTTTTTTTTTTTTCCTCGCTTGAGGTCGCATATTTTTTCCTCGCATGAGGTCGCATTTAGTACCCGCCCAAACCCGGCCCTGGTCAAGACCACATGTCCCAACACAAGAAGACCCAATGACAAACTGTGTCACTGTAGTGATCTTCTGTGTTCTCACACAAGAGACCTAATGACACATGAATGTCACTGTACCGGTCCCTGTGTCTAGACACATGATCCCAGCCAAAAGCCAGCGTAAAATACGCTGAAGGCCAGATATTAGTTTTTTTTTTTTTTTTTTTTTTTTTTTTTTTTTTTTTTTTTTTTTTTTTTTTTTTTCCTCGCATGAGGTTGCATATTTTTTTCCTCGCATGAGGTTGCATTTGCCCCACCCATACCCGGCCCTGGTCAAGACCACATGTCCCAACACAAGAAGATCCAATGACAACATGTGTCATTGTAGTGATCCTCTGTGTTCTCACACAAGAGACCTAATGACACATGAATGTCACTGTACCGGTCCCTGTGTCTAGACACATGATCCCAGCCAAAAGCCGGATTCTAGGCATTGGGTTGTACAGCGTAAAATACGCTGAAGGCCAGATATTAGGCCGTGGAGTTTTTGCAGCATTATTCAGGCTGAGTTTAAGTTCAGATTAACAGTAATTTGGGGTTAATAAAATAACAAGGTATGAGAAAATGGTTTTGAAAATGTAAATAATTTATTAAAGTGGACTATTTGTCTTATAGATGGGAGACAAGAAACAGCACTATTGTGCTTAGATGGTAAGGGAGATAACTATTTTAGACTTTAATATTTCCTAAGTGTACATTGTTCTGCTTTATAAAATTAACATAATGATCGGTTTTAATAAACTTGAAGTTGCAGAACATAGCGTCTGAGCATAAACCACTAAGGGAAATAACTATGAATATTAACGCCCTTTACAGGTTTAGTGAGTTAGAATCGGGATAAACGCACTTGAAAAGTGAGTAGCTCACTAAGGTAAATAGGATGATTTTAGCAGACCAATCGTATTGTCTCGAAAACAAGTTTGGGTGATCAGATATTAAACTGAAGGACAAAAGATAATCAGTCCTAGCCGAGCTTTTGACGTAGTGAGACGTTAAGTTAGGACTCAGAAGAAACGTACCTGTGGGCGACAGATGTTTCATGAACAAGAAGTAGATAGCTGTAGTATGAATTAGCGATAGCAATTCAAGGATGATAGACTATACTGTGTATTAAGTCTAGAATAGAATAGAGGTGGTTAGTAGGAAGTGATAGGTGATGGAATTCAGATTTTGCTGGTAAGAAATGACTTTTGACTTTTATCATATCCCCTAAACAATATGAACAGTGAGACCCGGGGTAGAACCTTGGTTTACAGGATGACTAAAGATAAAGACGATCATGTTTAAGGGAGCTGTCAAACAAAGAGAACATTGTTAATGAACCCTATATTGCTTCAAATTGAATGACTCAA